>VUQH01055115.1:0-14931 GCA_015106775.1 Etroplus canarensis | reverse complement strand
GAAGGAGGACATGCAGAGGGTTGGTGTGAGGGAAGAGGATGCAGGGGATAGGATGACATGGAGGCAGATGATCCGCTGTGGTGACCCCTAACGGGAGCAGCCAAAAGAAGAAGAAGACAGAGTCAAGAGTTGAATAACGTAGGGTTAAATACATATGAATATGAAAAAAATGTACCTTCAGCTGTTCCCTTGTATTCCCCCAAGGGGTTGCCACAGCAGTTTGATCCACATTGGTAATTTGGCAGTGGTGTCATGGTCCCCCCTGTCCTTTCTGGTGTGGACATGACCACCTCTACCTGTTCTACACTCCCATTCTATCTCTCCTCTGTCGGGCTGGGTGGGACATTACTAACCACGTTACCTCCCTCAGCTATGCGAGCCAGCCACACCCCCTCCTCACACCTGGTCTCCTTTTGCCGGATTGATGTCTCGGCTTTTTAACCAGCAGAGGAGCATCTGGCCGACGCTGGATTGTTGCTTATGCACGCATACTCTCTGCCTTGGATCACTGGAAAACCCTCTCGGAGAACTTTCAGACCAAGAAACCCCCTGGAAACTGCTGCCCAGCCACCCAGCCCGGATCACCCCCCCCACCCCCCTTTGCACATTCAATATACCTGTGACTGTTCAATAAATCTTGTAAATCTGCTTCTGCATCGGATCTCCTCTCATTCAGGCCATGACAAGTGGTTTAATGCCTCTTGCCCTTCCTGACGCAACTCTCATGGTGAGAGGGGCTTGTGTCCCAACCCAAATATATAAATATATATTCCTTCACAATACACCACAAAATGCTACAGGAAATCATTCCGACCTGTGACCATTAAACTTTACAATTCTTCCCTGTGACACCTTGATCAGTGTCTTTTATCGCTACATCTTGTACATATTTTATATAGTATTTAACTTTGGAATTAATTATGCTACATATTGCAATCCATACAGACATTTTTATTAGTTTATTTGTTATAATCTTCACTTTCTTCTTTTCAAATTTATATTTATTCATATATAACTGAGCATCTATAACAAAATGCAATGTTCCTCCTGGGATTAATAAAGTATTCTGATTCTGAAATAAAATATTTGAGGGGTTTAAAGTAAGATGCAAACCACTGGTTACACTAAAGAACACAATGGTCAGATTAGATTTTGCCAGAAACATCTAGGCCCCCCCAGTTCCTGGAGCATAAGTAAACAAAAGAATGAATCATTGGACATACTCAAACAACAATAAATAATTGTACCAGAATGATGCGACAAAAACAGTATGGACAAGGAATGGAACAGCACATGATCGGAAGCAACCCATATCATGCATCAAACATGGTAGAGGCAGTGTAAAGCTGCCAGTGGAAGTGGGTCACCAGTTTTAGTGATGACGTGACTGCTGATAGTAGCAGATTCAGCCAAATGCTGCAAAACTGATTGGACAGCACTTTACAGTGCAAATAGTTAATGACCCAAAGCATACTGCAAAAGCAACCCAAGCTTTTCAGTTACTGAAGACAAAACTGAAGGCAGAGAGACCCACAAACAAGCAGCAACTGAAGGTGGCAGCAGTAAAGGCCTGGCAGAAAATGGGGAAGTATGTATAAAAAAATCGCTGTAATTCTGAAACAGTTAACACAGTTTTTTGTCAGATCCATTGAGTTAACACTAAAAGTCTGCACTTTAATCAGATTTTGAATTTGATTTAAAATTTCCCGTGGTTGTGTACTGAGGCAAAATTGCAAAAAATGTGTAAGTGTCCCAAAACTAAACTGTACGCTTTTTAATCCTAACCTAACTTGCTAAAGTAAATACAAAAACATCAAAAATCAATAACACAAAGATCATTATACTTAAATCCTGGAATACCCTTAGTGAGGGTGGGTCCTACATTATTGATTTTTGAGATTTTTTTCAGACTTCTACTGATAATCTAAAGGCTTTGTTAAAAGGCTCTGAAAGGAGTTCCACTTAGAGTAAGCTAATTAGGAAATAAATTTAGACAGCTGACCAACAGCAAGCTATCTTGACAGTTTTGACCTTTGAAAAAACTTTGAGCAGAGTCTAAAATAGAAGAAATTATTATAGCTTTTTAGCTAGTTAATCACCATTAACTTGTATTTTAGTTCCACTGAGTAAAAAGTACTGCAGAGATTTATAGACAGTTTGAGATAGGAATTTAACATCTTTGGAATAAAATAAGAGAATGTATATTACATTGATGAGTGAACTAAGAGAAGGAAACAAATTTGCTAACCAAAAGTTACCAAAGGCTGTGTTTAGAAGGTAACGGAAGATGCTGTGGTGTCACCCATTGATTTATGGACTACCATTTTGAAGCCATAAGTTCAGGATTTTGGCTGAACCACCTTGGTTCATTTAACCGTGACCATGTAATAACCCAAGGACAGTGCTATGGAGTTTATCAACTCGGTTAGCAAAGCCAATTCATAATTTAACGTGAAATGGAATGCTAACTTTGATTAGCAAAAATATTAATATAATATTGTAGTGGTTTACATATTTGAATAATAAGCAAAAGGTCCTGGTTCAACAATCAAAATATTTTATGGTTTTTGATTGCTGTGGAAGAGGGGAAAGATTGTGGAGTGAAGCAACAAAAGAGAGAGAGAGAGAAAGAGTGAGATAGTGAGATTCGAGAGATTTGTGACATTGTGCTGTGCCCCAGTGTGCTGCAGGAGACGGAAACAGTTGGTTTTTTTGGTAAATAGTTTTAACAAAAAAAAAGAAAAACCTGAGCCATTGCTTGCATTTTACACTATATTTTCATTCTGATTTATAAAAATGGTTTGCTAAGCATGTTTCATTTTCATAGTAAAAAAAAAATGAAACTTTTTCCTACTCAGATTTTATGTTTTTGTGTGATTTTAGGTCTAGTGGGTTAATAAAGTTTGTCAAAATGAAGACTAAAAAAATAACTGTAAAGTCACACATTAAGCATGTGATGAAAAAATGGCACCAAACAAGGAAAGATAAACATTTTTTAAGGTGAAATATAAAGGTAAATTCAAAAGTAGTCAAAAAGTACTAGTTGTCAGAAATAAAGCATTGTGTGAATGTGTGTGTGAATGGATGAATGAGGCTTCTAGTAGAAAACACTGAGTGCTCAGTCAGAGTATATAAGTACCTGTCCATTTACCATTTTGCCATTTAAAACCTCTGCCAAATGCAGAATAATCCACTGTGGCGACCCCTTGGGGAAAAATACGAAGGTGTAGCAGTTTATTATAACTTTATGCCTTAATATAATTTTAACATGAAAAACGTTAACCCTTTAAACAGCCATAAATTGGGAAACTAGTGGCTGAGACCTGTTGCAAAGTTTAGCATTTTAACACTCTGGATCCGTGAGAATTGACTTGCGTTTGAAGCCAGACTGGCATTTCTGCATTGGCTTCAATTTTCAGCCCAGGAAGCTGTGCTTGGATTAAACAACAGAATCAACTAGAAGATGCTAAAAATCATTGCAGAGCTGAGGGGAGCTACAGATTCAGTTTTAGTCATAATCACTTAATGTACTGTGGTGGTTTTATTTTTTTATTTCCTACTTAACTATTTTCAAGGTTTCCCTCCTCAGAAACTTCTACTGAACTTGAAAAAAAAATCAGAGAAGCTATTGTGACTGAGTAGTCCTAGTGGTGCTTGAAGCATGGAGGAAAAAAAGTATGCAGATATGCATCTTTATCCAGGGAACAAGGTGTCAGTAAATCCAAAAAAGAGATCATTAAATACACTTTGTTCCATTGAATCAATCAAATTAAAGCCAGGTTTACTTTGAAAATCAAAGATTTCTGAGTCCAAGAAAAGAAATGGTGACATTTTCATATCGTAGATAAAATTACAGTAATTCTCCCCTCAAAAATAATTGTCCTCTTATTAAAAGGAGGCATTCGCATTTGCTATGAGAGCTCTTAAACACGAATTAGATGTTAATGAACAGGCTGCTTGTTAGTACTTTTCACAATGACACAGTGAACCTGTTCTATGTGAGAGGGATGTATCCAAGAAACCCACAACCTTCCTCAGCTTGCAATGGAAGTATTCATGTGTTGCCATAGAAACTCTGAGCTACTTTCAGCTAAGATGAAAACAATTCTAAGAAAGACACAACATTAAAAAAACCCTTACAGATGTTATACAGGGTTCAGTTTCAGGGACTCTTCCACTTATATTTGACCATCCTTGAGATAGAGGCTAAATGTCATGTTTTAACTAGGACTGTTTAAAGTTAACACCTTATTACATTATATTTGTCTACTGAGAAAAATAGACTAACTCTACCACACCAATTTTCATTTTACTTGGTGAAGCATAGATAAAAAAAACAATACTTCCCATGTGTTTTTAATTTTTTTTAATTTAGTCACACCAGTAGCTTGAGAACAGTCACGCCAGGAAACTGCTTGCGGTTCAACACCATTAAGAAGGCCACCTGGGGGCCGACAAACTTTACTTGTTTCAGTTAAGCAATCAGCAGATGATGTACTATGACATCCCAGGAGGGAAAAACACTTAAAAGGCGAGAGTGTCAACGGCACCAGTTCTTTCAGAATCTGAAAGTTCAATTTGCATTATTACGAGCTTTGTTGTTCAAATACTCAAGAGTGTGCATACATTTCTTTACTATTCTTGAAAAAATGAATTTGATTGAATTGTTGGGCTTCTACTTTTCACCTTACTTTCAGTTTCTTGTTCCATGGCACTGCTCCTTTCATTGAGAATAATGACACCGCCAGTCATTTCAGGTACTGTCCGAAGGACAAACAATATGTTCATGTTTAGATAAAGTGCTGTAGCATCTGTGTAGTAATGTGAAAAGCAAAGTTTTCACAGGGCACCTAAGTACACCCTTACAGTTTCCAGGAATTAAGAGTGTAAGCCAGGTAGCGCTAATCAAATGCATATGATCAACTGTTTATCAGCCAGTGTGATCACCTCTATAAAAGCAGACGTTTTGGCAGTTTGTTGGTCAGAAGCATTCAGGTGTGTGTCAAAGCAATGTCACAATTTCCCCAGGGGCAGACATTCCAGCAAGTTCATCTCATTGTGAAAAAAATATATGCAATGCTGAGAAATTGCAGAAAAATCACAAGAGCTAAATCTCCAATTCGACAGGCCTTAGTTAGCATGTTAAGTGTTAAATTGCATGACAGTACAATTAGAAAAAGAAAGAACAAGTATGACTTGCTTGAAAGGGTTGCCAGGAAAAAGCCTCTTCTCTATAAAGAACATGGCAGCATGGCTTAGGTTTACAAGATTGCATCTGAACAAACCACAAGTCTTCTGGAACAATGTCTTTTGGACGGATGAGACCAAAGTACAGATGTTTGGCCATAATGCACAGTGCCGTTACTGGAAAAAAAACAAACTCAGGGTATCAGCACAAGCACCTCACACCAACTGTCAAGCACAGTGGTGGAGGAGCGATGATTCAGGCTTGTTTTGCAGCCAAAGGTCCTGTGTACCTCTATACACCAGACACAAATGTGAGGCCATCTGTCTGTCAGCTAAAGCTTGGTTGAAAATGGGTCATGCAACAGGACAATGAGACCAAGCACAACACGAAATCTAAGCTGGAAAAGGAAAGACTCAAGGTGTTTCAATGACCCAGTCAAACTCTAGACCTCAACTTGACTGAAATGCTGTGGTGGGACCTCAAGAGAGCTGTGCATAAATTAATATCCCCAAACCTCAATAAACTGAAGCAACATGGTAAAGCAGAGTGGGCTAGAATTCCTCCACAATGATGTGAGAGATGGATAAAGTCATACAAAAATCAACTTCATGCTATTGCTGCTAAAGGTGGTTCTACAAGATACTGAATCATTTGGTGTACTTACTTTTTCACAGGATTGCATAGGTCCCATGAACACTTTCTTTTTCACTTAACTGTATGTCTGGAGCAAAGAAGAAAGTCAGATGTATGAGGAGAGAAGGTCAGAGTGGCCGTATGGACCAGAAAAACATTGTGGCCTTCTGTTTTTTTTTTTTGTTTTTTTTTAAACTATGACAATTATCATCTCTTTACAAAACACAGAATTTCCCTCACATCTTTCCCTCAATCTTGTTTTTGTGCCCAAACTTAACCAAACTTTAACCATAGTGCCTAAAGGTATAACCTGTTCTGATTTCCAAAACGTCAAGTGTGGCATTTAATGTTGTAATCAGAATCAAAACACTTTTTAATCCCAGGGGGAAATTGCTTGTACAGGACATATTTTAACATAAACGATCTTTTCTAAAACCAAAGTTTTGGTGCCCCCTGTATGAAAGCAGACTGTAGCTGGCAAACCTACTGCTTCCTGCACTACCATCCATCAAACCTCTCATTATAGACTTTTTTGCTCCTTGAAAGAGGAGTGTAATCTCTGTGTCCAATATTGCCGCAGCTGATGTGGCAAGGTACAAGATACAGTAGATGGTATGTATCTGTGTAATGCCTGCAGCATCTGACAGAACAACAATGTTTGACTTCATGTAATGAGAAAGCGCAAAGCTCAGCTAAGAAAACCCTTTTCCCCTGAAGCAGTGACATATAGCATAAATTTTGTTTGTTTTGGAGAACTCTGCTTTAAAGCATACTGTAGGCAGCCTAACTCATACATCACACAGTGACAATAACATTAAGATGCCTTTGGACTTATTTTAGCAAAAGGGTGCAAAATAAAAGAGGCTGTCCAAAAGTCTGGCCTCGTTGTGGATTATGATGAAAATCTCCCTCTAGCAGGGATTTTGCTTGATACACATGTTACAGATATCCATCTCCAGTACGAGTATGAGTATAGAGCCCTGCATACTGGATAGTATTCAAGGTTCTTAGCATTTTTCCTGTTCATTATTCAATCACAAGTTAACATGAAGTCTAGGAAACAGTGTTTTTTTTTTGTTTGTTTTTTTGTTTGGCCATCCTAGAATTGCAGGACATTTTCTGCCCTAAGCGGGAAACAATTCAAGTACAAAATACTAAAACATACATATGCATTGTATAAATTAAACTTGTCATGAGACAAAATGTAAATGTAGATGTTGAAAAAGTGGTTCTAAAATATGATTTAAAGTACAAAATTACTCTTGGGCACCCTCTAAAATGGTATTTTTCCCTTGTCCTGACTTTTTGGTAACTAAACTGCATGTCAAATTTAACAGTTAAAAGAAGTTTTAAGTCCACTTTTTTGTTTTCATTTTGATTTGCTGACATCCATTGGCTTACTATCTCACAGTCCTTTTGCAGTTCTATTAAAACTTTAGTCTGTGTTGGTACTCTGTGACATAATGGCCAGAGATGAAATTTTACTGTGTGGATAGATGACTGATTATTACCGCTCCTCTGCCATGGTTTCACTTTGTAAACACCAGTTCATTTGGGATTTCTGCCACTTTTGAGGTGCTTTTTATGCTTCATTTGGTGGTATCTCTGCCTCTTATCTCCCAACCATCATTTTCAAATAGCTAAGGTCATTGAATTTAATTTAGATTTTGCAAGTTAAAAACCACTAAATGGAATCATGCTTTGTCTTTAACTGAAAAAAAATGCTCTACTTCAGTTAAAGTTTTATTTAGTCTCTCCTGACTTACAGTGATGCATACCCATGTCACGTCCAACACCAGCATGTTACTCTTTATGTCCTTGCATCAATCCCTCTTCTCATTTCCTCTTTATGCTCGTGTCCAAAGGCCAACGATTTGACCTCCAGCTGAATAGACTTTGTTTGTGCTTCCTCTTTGAGGGCTTTGAAGGCGGTTGTTGGGAGTACGCCCCTCATAAAATATTCATAAGGCAAGCTCCCCATTGATTCAGCTGCTGTTTAATCTCAGCAGCGGCACGATATTTTCCCACGTCAAAGTCACCATCACCAATCCCTTGGCTTCAGCTGTCACGCAGAATTACCTGCTCCACCCTGCACCAAGTGAGGTGACTTCAGGGATACGGTGGGAAGATTAGACACTTTAATTAACAATAGCTGGAGACTTTCAGAGCCTGGAACAACTTGAGCAAAGTCTATGAAGGTATTAGTCTTTAAAAGGGTATTTTTACTACTTCTTATTGTGACTTAAAAAGAAAAAAATCAAAATCTCATTTAATCTCTTTAATATTTCCCTATTTGGGTTTAAAAAGTAATAAAGACAGAATTTTTAGAGTGAAAAGTTTAACTTACTTATTCACTCATATTTTTGGAAGGTTGAGCTCTTGTAATGTAACAGAAAACATGCAAACTAATACATTTTTTTCGCATTGGAGCAAATTTGTGCACTTGTTTAATTATGAATACAGTACTTCATCATACAAATACAAGAATTGTAATTCTGTAAAATGTATATTTAAAATAGCCATGAATAATTTTTTACCCCATAATCAGGTAGCTGTAACTGTACCACTGTAACACTTCACAACTGTATTATTTATACTGTTTTCCAGATTAAAAATGTAAACTATACATGAGATGCAAAACACCAGACCCGCACAGCTAGTAATTAGTTGACCATAGTGGAGTTTTTAGCAGGTAAAGAGATATTCACTATACCTCAGGAGCTGATTGAGACCAAAACCTGAGCTAAAAGGGAGTGACTGCTGGACTTACTTTAACCAAGTGGACAGAAACACAATTTTAAATGAATGATCATGTTTAACTAACGCCGTTTTCACACATCAACTCCAGAAAATTTTGGAAGAACCAGGTCAGGACATTGTCCAATCTTTTGCATACAGCAGCCAAGTTCTTACTACTGGGTATATGCCACGTTTTAGGAGAGGAATTGTCTGAATAGAGCATGCAAGAGGCAAAATCTGGACAAGCACTTGCTAAAAGTGTATTTTCTAACTGATTACATACACTATGCTCATAAAGGCACATTTATTGCACATCACAAGGACTTTGTAGTAAGAACCTGGCAAAGACCAGTACTTGTCCGTCTACATTAGAAATTTACATTAACAGATGCACTTACATCATAATGTATAGAGAAGCTCAGGGATGTTTTTTCAACTACTAAATTGCAAAAATGCTAAACGTGTTCATAACCTTGATAAAGATTGCATTTCAAAGAATAAAATGGTGCTTTTGTGTCACTGAATGAAATTAAATGAATCATGGCACCTTTTGAGAAATGTACTTTTTACTCTGAATGCTCCTGCCTACCCTGACAGAGCCTTGTAGCTATGAGACAGTATGTTAGTCACATATTTATCCACAGTGAATGCAGTCATACCAGCATTATCGACCACCTACAGTTTGACTAATTGGCAAAGGCTGGGATCCTTGAATATTTCATAGGAAACATTAGTTACGGGATCAAAATGAGCTTTTATTTTCCTATAATGGCCCCCAAAAGGTTAAGGATTGCTTTACCACTGAGACACTCTCTGTACAGAGAGGGAGCACTCACTCAGCTAATGACATGCACAAGCCCATCAGCAGCTTGCTGCAGTGGTCACTGCCAGACCACAGAAGTTATGAGAAAAAAAACTGTACACAAGAAAATGTATTGATCGTTATCACCTGAAAAAGATCAATACAAGTGAGTGAGGCAGTTTTTCTGTAATTTATTCCAAGTTCCAGACAGTACCATATTATTCATCCTGTTAGACAGGAAGATGCACTCAGGGCCATCATTATGTATACTCAATATGTTTAAGTAACATATTGACTACACTTACTGGAACCTGGGTATCAAAAGTGAAAGTATGTTTGCTCAAATTGGGTTGTTACGACCATCTTTCAATCAAATGTGTAGTAATTGGCACTATAGCTTATTTAAGTTCACTGCATTGGGGGTTTAAGCCTGCATTGCTTGATTATTTTGGCCACTTAGGGCCAGCTCAACAAGGTGTAAACACAGTAGTGGGACATAGCTTTTATTATTAGGAGTAAAAAGGAAAACAGACTAAAATAAAGATATCACTCATTAGGGTTGTTTGGATGTCCACTGTTTAGATCAGAATCTGAATCATCAGATTTAGAATACTTTACTAGTCCCAGGGGGGAACTGTCACAGACACTCAGTTATATATGTATATCAATAAAAATACATCTGAAAGGCAGAAAAATTAAGATTAAAATATATAAACATAACGTTCAATAAGTAACATAAATAACTCCAACTTTGAACAATATATACAATTTGTAAAAGATATGGTGATGGAAAGAAGTAGTCAAGGTGTCACAGGGAGGAATTATAGAGTTTGATGGCCACAGGTAGGAATTATTTCCTGTGGTGTTCTGTGGTGCTCCTGTGTCTGTCCAGAACATCATGGACAGGGTATGAAGAATTTTTCAATATTGTCCTTAACTTGGACAGCATCCTCCTTTCTGACAACTCTGTCAGAGAGTCCAGCTCCACATCCATGACATTACTGGCCTTGTGGATAAGTGTGTTGAATTTGTTGGTGTCCCCTACTCTAGGTTTGCTACACTTGCTACTTGGCTCAGTTTTACAACCAATTTAAAGTAATAAAAGCAAGTTTTGTAGTTTTCATAAAACTAAACACGTAACATTTTCCAACCAACTGCAATGGCTTCTGTGTGTTTAATGAAGTCCAGTTTATTGTTAATGTGAACACCAAGGTTTTTGAAGTTCACCACTGTCTCTACACAAGCCCCATGAATAGAAACAGGGGTCACTGGTGTTTTGGTCATTCTCATGTCCACAACCAGTTCATTAGTTTTTGTCACGTTAAGCTACAGATGGTTCTGTTTGCAGTGGCAGATTTCACCATTACAGTACTGCAGTTATCAGAAAACTTCTGAACATGGCAAGTCTCTGTGCAGTAGGTAAAGTCTGTGGTGTAGAGGGTGAAGAGAAAAGGAGAAAGAACGGTCCCCTACGAGGCTCTGGTGTTGCTGACCACATTTCCTGGGTACACAGTTCTGCAGACACATACTGTGGTCTGCCAGTCAGGTAGTCAGTAATCCTGGGCACAAGGTAGGCATCCATCTGCATTGCTGACACCTTCTCACCCACTAGAGCTGGCCGATGGTGATGAATGAACTGGTGAAGTCAAAAAACACAGTGCTCATTGGCTTGTCTAGGTGAGTGTAGATGTGGTTAAGCAGATAAATAGTGGCCTCCTCAACTCCAAGTCAGGGCTGTAGGCAAACCGGAGGGGGTCCATTAGGGGGCTGACCATGGGCTGGAGCTGTTCCCCGATGAGTCTCTCAAGGGTCACCATAATGTGCAAAGTCATCAGGAAGATGCCCCTTGAGAAAAGCTTACACACACCCCCCATGGGATTTACCATCAGGCAGAGAAAGTGGCATATATTCTCCTACCAGTGGCTAGAAACAACCAGTCTAAAGTATATCTATCTGATTCCTGGTGGGTACACAAACCTATCTCACCACAAAAGGGCATCCAGTGATGTGTCTCAATCCACTGTGGCAACCTTTTGAGGAAAAATACAAGGGAGCAACTGAAGGTGAAATTGTATTTATTTTTATGACTGCCCATAAAAGAAAAAAACACCTTGATATATTTGTCATGAGGGGGAAACCATTTATGGAACTAGAAAACTGTAAATATATTTATTTCTTCTGTGAAAATGTATGTTTTACCATGGGGTCTATGAGGATTGGAGCCAGACCCAAGTAGCAATTCAAAGAATTCTAGGTTTTGTAACTTCCACAATGGTTTCTTTGATGGAACCACAGAATTACATGAAAGATGCTAAAAGGCATCTTTTCAGTGGTGAGGGAGCTGGAGGTTCAGTGTTAGTCATAATGACTTCATGCTTTCCACCACTAATAAAGATGTGTGTCCATCCCACTGATCAAATGACCAATCATATCCACAAGTTTATTGAGTTTTTAGTGACTGAGATTAACCACACACAAAGCACAACATCAGTTTATTACAAGCAGGAAATTTGAAAGTGTTCTCACCATCACTTCATTTTCTATTGACCTGAATAGGCAAACACTGAGTAGCTAACCACAGTAATATAAATTTAATTGCTGCTATTAGTGTCACAATGAACATGTTGAAGGTTTCTATGGAAAGTATGTACAACTGTATGAGTTAGAGTTGAAGGCAAAAGGCCACAGGTGACCTTTTTTATTTTCGTGGTAGAGCTTTGTCTGTATTTGACAAACTCATCATCACATCAACTCTTTCTAAAATCAGATGCTCTAATTTCCAAGTGCAAGACAAGTCCAACACTCTGCATGCGTCATTCACATCCAAATATAGTTGACACAAGTATTCAGTAATAAAAAAAGACCATCCTATCAATGTTGCCTCTGGCATTTCAAAGGAGATCAAAGAGCTGCAATGCAGAAATGTCAATGTTTACTAAATATTTCATCTATTCGACGTGACCATTGAATAGTCTGGTATAATCTCTCAGGAGTAAAACGTACGACCAAATTAGCAGTTCAATTTCCATATCAAAAGTGACTGCAGTTTTGCAACTCAGGACTTGGTTGGTGTTGGAAAACAGCACAAAGGAAAAAAAAACAAGTCTGTGTTGTTTCTTTCGACTTATCTATGATAGAGTTGATATGAATTGAAACCTCACTTTGACTGCAACATATGACACTTCAAGAAACTGAATGAAATTGTTCTTTTATGGCAGTTTGCCTTTATTAGAGAGGCACATTAGTAGTGGACAGAAAATGTTTTATTTTAAACTTTATGCTTTAGAGATCAGGTGGCAAGTAGTTTCTGGGTTTGAACCTGCTAGCTGAATCATACCTTTCTGATTGTAACTGCATGGGCTTCCTCCACATCCCTCTCCCAGGCAAAAGACATGCATATTAAGGTTAATTGGTTATTAAAAATTTTCTTAAGGTGTGGATGTCAGAGTGTGTGGTTGTCTGTTCCTCTGTTAGCCCTGTGAGAACTGGCAACCTGTCCAGGGTGTACCATGCCCAAAAACAGCCAGGATAGGCCACTTTCTGAAAAAAAAAAACAAGGACTACCCTTCCTTTTTTCTTACTGGCAGCCCCCAACAAACAGATTATTTGAACAGCAGGTGGGTGGACTGAGAGCTGCGTCTGAGATGACCATATTAAGTATATTCACTCTCACTGACATCATATAGAGGCAAGTGTATTCTGAAACCTAAGGTTTTGATCCATAAGGATTGATTTCATTATGTTGCCATTTTGTTTATTTCCTGTTGACGCTGTGTCATGGTCCTGGGTTTGTGCGTTCTGGTTTTGCATGTTTTTTACATTTAGATTATGGTTTCTGTGTTTCTTAGTTCTCATGCACTATCTACAGTATTCTCTGTTTATGTTTGAACCTCAGTTCTAGTCTGCCTATGTTCAGTATGGGTTATTGTATCCTTCTGTTAGGGTTTTGAGTTTTTGTTCTCGTTCCGTTTTGCTCTATCCTGCCCTTCTGTTCAGCATATTGCATTTGACTTCTAGTTACTGCCTTCTTAGTTTATTTGTGTTTGTTTCCACAAGTTTGGTTTTATGGTCCTCCTCGTGTTTCCCTGTATCTCTTGTCTGTGTTGTACTTACCCTTTTCACCTTGTTCACCAGTGTTTCTTATATTTAGTCTGAGTCTCAGTTCTAGTCCTTTCCTGTGTTTAGTTTATTAGGTTCCTATGTGCCATCCTCTTGTGTTTATGCCCTTCTGTCAAGCTGTCTCATGTCTGCCTTCTCAGATATGTTTCTCACTTACTGAAATTTCCTTTGGGATTAATAAAATATATATCAGTCAAAACCCCCAGAACCTTGATGGACACACATATCATCCCCCAGGGGTGAGAGGACTATCTATCTATGGTTACCAGTCATGCCCTCTGCACTGTGTTTAGTTTGGCTTTCTGCCTCTGATGTCACCTGTGTTCCTCTTCCTCTTTTTGCTCGTTAGTTGTTAGTCTGTCTGTTTATACTCTGCCTCTCCTCAGATCTATGTTGTGTTGTTGATGTTGGTTTCCTCTATGCTAGTGTGTGCTCCTGTCTCCCACGTTCCTTTTGCATTTCACGGACTTTGTTTGTGAACTTGCCAGCTGAATAAAGCTTGTTTTGTGTTTCTCTCATCTCGCTTCCTGGAGTCCAGCATTTGGGTCCTCACTCTCCATACACAATGAGCTAAAATATGCAGAGCTTAAAGAACTCAATAAATTGTAACTTTTGAGTCACTACAAGAAAAAACATGGAAAAAACTTGATTTCAGGAGAGAACTTGATATATTTTTGCTGAAAAATCAATTAATTCAGTGCTGTGCGGTCACCTAGTGAAAGCTTTTTAAGTACGTACTGAGTGGAATGAGTTACCTATTTACCAAGTGCATGATAACTTTCAAATGTGTCATTGGAAATCTTATGTACAATATCTGTACTTATGGAAAAGGTTTAAGTGCATCTATCTTTACTGAAGCAACCAGTTGTGCAAAGCTTGGTCTGGATGTAGCAGCAATTACCTAAACTTGTACAATGATTTGAAGCCACACAAGGACAAACACATAATAAGCTCATAAAAGTGAAACTGTCAACATGTTAGAAGTCCTCCAAATAAACAATAATATTGGTTGTTCCTACTACTAATGAGAGGGAGGCAGGGAGAGAGAGGGAATGGTGAAGATGCAAGGAGTAAAGGTGGTGAAGGTGGATGAGTTTAAATACTTGGGATCAACCATCCAAAGCAACGGACAGAGCACAAGAGAGATGAAGAAGAGAGTGCAGGTGGGGTGGAGTGGGCGGAGACGAGTGTCAGGGGTGCTTTGTGACAGGAGGATAGCAGCAAGAGTGAAAGAGAAGGTTTACAAAACTGAAGTGCTATGATGTATGGTTTGGAGACGGTGGCACTGACAATAAGACAGGAGGCAGAGCTGGAGGTGGCAGAACTGAAGATGTTGAGATTTTCCCTGGGAGTGACCAGGATGGACAGGATTAGAAATGAGTCCATCAGAGGGACAGCTCAGGCTGAAAAGTTTGAAGACAAAGTCAGAGGAGGGACAGTGGATATATTG
>VUQH01055114.1:0-15132 GCA_015106775.1 Etroplus canarensis | reverse complement strand
AGAGCAATGAATTACAATAATCAAGCCTAGAAGTAATAAATGCATGAACTAGTTTTTCAGCATCACTCTGAGACAGAATGTTTCTAATTTTGATGATATTGTAGATGTGAAAAAAAAAATTCTACATATTTGTTTAATGTTAGCATTAAAACATATATCCTGGTCAAAAATAACTCCAAGATTCCTCACAGTGTCACTGGAGGCCAAAGTAATGCCATCCAGAGTATCTGGTTAGAAAGAGTGTTCCTGGGGTTTTTAGGGCCAAATACAATAACCTCAGCTTTGTCTGAATTTAAAAAAGAAAATTACAAGCCATCCAGGTCTTTATGCCTTCAAGACATGCTGGTAGTTAAACTAATTGATTTGTGTCATCTGGCTTCATGGATAAATATAGCTGGGTATCATCTGCATAGCAATGAAAATGTATGCAGTGTTTTCTAATAATATTGCCAAAGGGAAGCATGTATAACATAAAGAGTAGTGATCCCAGCACAGAACCCTGTGGGTCTCCTTGAAAAACTGTTGTGTTCTGTACACTTCATATCATGAGCGGGCGTATGGATGAATCTGGATTTAGTGAATGCTAGGAAAATATTACCTGTCTTACTGCATTTTGCCAACTGTAAAGTTTGGTGGAGCATAAATAATGGTATGATGGTTGTTTTTCTGGGGTTGGCCTGGGCCACTTAGTTCCAGTGAAATGAAATCGTAATGATTCAGCTTACCAAGACATATGGGACAATTCTATGCTTTCAACTTTGTGGGAACAGTTTGGGGAAGGCCCTTTTCTGTTGCAGAATGACTGTGCCAAGGTGCATAAAGCAAGGTCCATAAAGGCATGATTGGATGAGTTTGGTGTAGAAGAAGTTGACTGGCCTGCACAGAGCCCTGACCTCATCTTCACCCTACCACCTGTTTTGAATGTATGGAGACTGCAAGCCAGCCCCTCTTGTCCAGCATTATTGCCTGAACTCACAAATCCTCTTCTGGATGAATGGGTAAAAATTCACACAGATACACTCCAAAATCTTGTAATAAGCCTTGCTAGAAAAGTGGAAGTTGTTACAGCTACAGAGAAAAGACCCACTCTGCATTAGTGCCAGTAATTTAGAATGGGATTTCATGAAATCACCTGTAGGTGTAATGTGTAAATGGTCCAGTAGTTTTGTCAATGTAGTGTGTCTCAAGCAGTCCAAGAAAGACTTAAACAGACTATAAAGTGGGTTACAGAGTTTTTATAAAGATCTAACTGCTGAGAACATAACTCTAAATGTAGGTAGCAAAATAAAAAGATCTAAGAAGATTAATGTAACCAAGTCAGCTGAAGACGCAGGAACACGAGGAAGATTAGAAACAACCTGAAAAAGACTGTGGGTGAATGCATAGGCTATAAATATGAACACAATTAACAATAACAAGGGTGGGATAAAGAAGTAAGGATGGATGTAAAAAAACAGAAAACCACAAGGATGTAACCTTCAGAATAAAACAGGAAGTAAACAAAGGAAAAGGAAACAGATAAGTCATACAGTGAAAAAGAAACACTAATGAAGCCATTAAAATTAAGATGACAAGATAAACCAGGAATGATACAGAAAGACCATGAGACAGACAGTGTAATTTAGTATCACTTAAAGCAATTATGTACAGTAATTATAAAGATGAGTTTAATTTATGAGCACAAGATTTCTAGTCAGTTTATAAAAACTTAGTTACTATGAAAGTAGTTAAAGCTGGTGTAAGAGTGTAGTATTTCTTTGCTCATACCCAAGCTTTGTCCACTGTTCTTCATCCTTTATTTTTACCCCAGAACATAACAAAACACTTCTGAACACATTTACAAACCATTTGTATGAAACCTCTGCAGCAAATTAACATTTAATGCAGTCCTGCCGCATGTTCTAACCACCAGGGTTTTCATATGAGTATTGATTTTGTTGTGTTAATGCAAACTGTGGCTGTTACACAAATCAGATGAATAAGTGTAATAAAGAGACAAATGTTCCACAGGGGCCAACCCATTTATGAAAGTGTAAAACCAAGCAATGACAATGAAACAGTATAGCACAGATGCATGTATTTACACATACATTTATTTTTTAAATCCACATTTTTTTTTTTGTATTTTTTGCTAAGAAACATCTAAAAGGGTACTTAGGTCTTTCTATCACCCATCCCTTGTTTTCTCTCTTTGCTACCTTTTGTTGTTGGCTTGCTGCAGTTTCTGCCTTTGTTGTCTGACAATATCACATCAATATGTCACATTAAAGCACTCACTAAAGCGAAGACAGCTTTAGTTTTTAGGTCTGTTTGTTCTTCATAGGAAATGCAAATAAAAGCAGAAATCACATTTTCAAAAAGGCTTATTGGAGATGGTGTTAGCTTGGAAATAATTCAAAATGCACATTTTATGGCTACACTACACTGCACAGGCAGGCCTGTGTCTATCTGAGTTTGAGAGACTCTTTAAAACTCTCCCATAAAATGCAAAATAGCACAGCTTTTCCCATTTCATTGATTTTTTTTTACCCCACTAATTGCAGCTGAGGCGAGGCAGCTAAAACACTGGAGAAATGTGATTTACAGGTAATCCTTTCTGTAGTTTTAGTTTGTTTGGCACTCTGTTTTCAGAGCAGGGAATGTTATCTTGTGTTTTGCATAATTAGGACTGTAACCATGGATTAGCCACCTGATACAAAGTACCTGCACGAAAGGCTTTATCTTCTTATGTGCACTAGAGAGGTTGTAAAACATGTCAATAACTTAGTAATGTGATATTTTTCTGTGCATTTAAGCAGTAGCTTTTGAATAAAACATGCAAAAAAAACATGTTAAGGACGTATGGTCAAACCCTTTATCACCTCTACTGAACTGATATGAAAGATGGCTGATTCTGCCCTAAAGCATCTTTATTCAGATGACCTTCAGCTCTTTGGCTGAATTGACACTAATGTTTAACATTCTTCACAGGAGTGATAACACCTAGTGGTCTGAGCCAGGACTCAGACAGCAGTGAGCAAGAAATTTGATTATTTTGTCTAAATTCTGCCTCAGGTTCAAAGGTTTAAAGGTTGTCAATAAGTGTAAAGCTTTAGTAAGTTATACTGACCTCAGACAAAGCCTAAGGGCAACTTCTTGATTACATTCAATGAGGTGTTTTGGTTTGAAAGATAACCTTTGTGCTAAATTCAAATAGTGAATTACATTACACCAATTTCAGATCGCATCAGTGTGTTCTTCAGGATTCTCAAAGCACTAAATAATACTTACTATCTGGATTTATCCACATGTGCCCCACCAAACATTATTTTTGTGATTATATTATTTGTATTGAATCTGATCCATTAATATGGGATGAATTCCAAATGGACATCTGTTGCACTTATTCTGCTTATTTGTTAAGGGAGCAAAGATGCACACAATGTTTGTTGTGCAAATGGATCACTAAATATTCAAAGCACACAAGTGATGCAGCCTGTTTTTATTTTGTTCAGCTGCTGCTAAATTTCTATTAGTGCCCTCTTACAACAACACTCAATGTAGAAATCATTTTTGTGTTTTGACCAGGCTGGTTTTTAAAATGTTTATATGTGTAAATATATATACAATCAGTTTCACAGGGCTCTATATGCAGCCATGTAAAAAACTAAGTGCACCCTATAATTCAGTAGCTTGTAGAACCACCTTTAGCAGTAATAATCTGAAGTAATCATTTTCTGTATGTCTTTACCATCTCTCACTTGTTTTGGAGGAACTGTGTCCACTCTTCTTCAGTTCATTGAGGCTTGTGGGCATTTGTTTGAGCCCAGCATTTCAGTCAGATTGAGATCTGGACTTTGACTGGACCATTGCAACACCATGAATCTTCTCTTTTTTCACCATTCTATTGTAGACTTGCTGGTGTGCTTGAGATCATTGTCCTGTTTTATGACCCAATTTGGGCCAAGCTTTAACTGTTGGACAGATGACCGCATATTTGACTCTAGATGGAGTGCATGGTCGACTCAATTACTGCGAGGTGCCCAGGTCTTGTGGCTGCAAAACAAACCAAAATCACCACCCTTCCACCCCCTTGCTTAACAGTTAGTATGAGGGGTTTGTATCCGAATCAGAATCAGAATCAGAAGCAAGAGAAACGTTAAAGATTAGAAATAAGAAATGGAGCGTCTGTTACAGGCTGCACGCAGGTTGGTGCATGCGCACTTTATTCCTTTGTACTGATATGCTGTATTTGGTTTCCACCAAATGTGAAGCTGTGCATTATGGCCAAACATCTCCACTTTTGTATCATCTCTCCAAAGGACGTCGTTCCAGATATCTTGTGGTTTGTTCGAATGCAGATTGGCAGCTGTCTGTTTTCCGCTTGTGAATAATCTTTCTCACTGTCAAATTGTCTGAAAATGGCCTTATAACCCTTCCCACACTGATGTACAGCAACAATCGCTTCTCTGTGATCATTGCCGCAGTCTTTCATCTTTACATTGTGTTAACACACACCTGAATGCCTAGGTCTAGGTCTAGCAGTAGGAACACCAAAGCTGTTTTAGATAACTAAAAAGAGAGAAGAGGCTTTCTCCTGGCAACCCTTCCAAACAAGCTATACTTGTTTAATCAGTTTCTAATTGTAATGGCATAAATTTTAACAATTAACAAACTGGGACCTGTAGAGTGTGAGATGTA
The DNA here is from genome assembly GCA_015106775.1 of Etroplus canarensis. Lineage (NCBI taxonomy): Eukaryota > Metazoa > Chordata > Actinopteri > Cichliformes > Cichlidae > Etroplus > Etroplus canarensis. Next base: position 10,452 of record VUQH01055114.1, on the reverse strand, counting down.
GATTTTGGGTTTTCTGCAGTTTCTTTGAGCATAGCACGGTCTGACCTTGGGATGAATTTGCCTCAGACACCCACTCCTGGGAAGATTAGCAACTGCCTTGAATGTTTTCCACTTGTGAATCATCTTTTTACTATGGAATGATGAACTTAAAATTGTTTGGAAATGTCCATGTAACACTTCTCAGATTGATAAGCAGCAATAATTGCTTCTCCAATATCATTGCTGATATCTTTCCTCCTTGGTATTGTGTTAACACAAACTTGAATGCTCCAGACCAGCAAACAACCAGAATTCCAGCTTTTATAGAGGTGCTTACAAATGTACTTGATCACTTAATAAAATGCATTACAAACACCTGGCTGTTACTTACCCTCTTAATGCCTACGGAGGCTGTAAGGATATACTTCATTTTTGACAAGACTGGACAAAGTCATGCAAAAACTCTCTTTTTCACATGACTGCAGATGTCTTTTTTCCATCAAACATTTCCAGTTAGACTTTGATGCATTCTTGTTCTTTAAATAAAAGGAGTGACCTCTGTTAACATTTGATTGAATTTCATTGCCTGAAAACTTGGCACTGATGTGTTTGAGTTGAACACTCAACTTACGTAATTTGCATTCTTATCACTATGATTTCTGATAAGTTGTCAGGGGGCAGGGATTTTTCAAACACACCTAAAACACAGCACAAGTTTATATATCCCTTTAAGCAATACGCACTGATAAAGCAGATATGTAGAGATGAATAGATAGGTATATAGTGGATGTATAACTCAGCAAGACTCTTTTTAAATTAACCAAAGTTCCTGAAATGTGGTGGCGAAGTGATGTAATGGTTGACTGATGAAGGGACACAAATGTAGGACACGAGAGACAGATAAAAATCAACAGTTAAAATCACTGATTCCAGGCTTTGGGTCTTACAGGTGAAGCCAGTCAGTGAGGCAAAGGAAACATGCAAGGGATAAGCAGAGGCAAGGTCCAGGAGCAGTCTAAAAATCCAAAAACACATGATGTATAAAACTTCAAGGGCCAAAGTCTAAATCAAAGTCTAAACTAAAGTTACACATAAGGAAACAAACAAGAAAACATGAATAAATAAATTCAAACTAGAAACAATAAAACACGAGAAATGAAAACTTGAGGTTAGGTATGAGACATATAAAAATAATCTGTTAAATGCTTTCATCAGCTGTAACAAACAAATTTGTGAAATATTAAATTGGGAGCATCCTGTTGTGTCACTAAAACAGCTCTTTTGAGAGTGTCCTGTTGTGATTGGCAGGGGATCACTGTGTCCTGTGGGTTTTAGGGGGTGCACCTGATGTCTTGCTGGGAGGGGCCACTGCCATTGCCTGGTGGATGTGCTTGTTCTGCAACAATATTTAGGTAGGTGGTAACTGACAAAGTAAAATCAACATGAATGCCAGGGCCCAAGACTTACCAGTAAAACATTAACTATATGATGTTATTCACATCACCTGTGAGAGGCTTTAATGTTGTGATCAGCATGTACTGTGTTGAATGATTGGCTTACTACACACATGATGTAGAAAACTGGTGGGAAAGTTAGCCTAAAAGGTGGACATTAAATAAATCTGAAGAGCATGAACATGAGCTATTTTAAAATTAAACAGGGAAATAACTTCAAACAACAAAAATCACAAATCATGGAGCATAAAAATTCTAGGATAGGACATTAGCCTTGGGGAAGGACTGTGCTCTTTTAGTGTCTCAGTGGGTCTGAAAGAACAGTTTGCTTTCTTCTTTTAAATTACCAATTTCATGTGGGCTCAGAGCTCAGAGATAAAGCTGACAGTTTTTGTTTGATGGTTTATGGCTGGCATGTGGCACTTCTTTCAGACTGTCAAAATTAGTTGATGGGACAAAATTAGAAAGATTGTTGGATAAAAAAGATTTAGGCCAGCAAGGACTTCAAGGGCTCATACAGTGTTGAAGAAAATGTTAGGACTGATTAACGTGTTAAGCAAGGCACGGCTGTGTACTCTGGGAAATTATCAGATGAAAACGCACTCTAGTCTCTAGTTATATAATGGAAATGATCATATCAATCGTAGGAAAGCAAGAGGGTCCATTGCAGAGCTGTGCTTTGTGTCCTGTCTCTGGGTACCTGAGGGTTATTTAATACCAGGTCATAGTAACCCAGACTTGCCTGCTTTCCAAAGATCATGTCAGTGCAATCCATCAGTCTCATCTATTCTGACTGAGTTGAATAAATGATGCAAGCAGAAAACAGAAAGGATAAAACCAGGTCAAAGTGACACACCACACATCTGCCACAAAATAAAGAGAAAGGAAATTAAACTGGGCATGGATGGTCAGTCAGCAGCAACACAAGCAAGGCCTTTGAGATATCTGATTTCATAATATTACTAATATGTATGGGTTTGCTCGCAAAGTGCTGTTGGGCTCCACACTTAGAGAGTCATTTATATTCTAAATTACTCTCTTTGGAGGACCCTATGCTATAATGTCATTGGCTATAATGTGGCACACCATTAACTCTCTGCAACATTTTCATAGGTATTGCCTCTTTATCATTTTGTGTCATTACCAGGCAGGTTCATTTTTCATGCTCTTAGCTTAGAAAGGCATTTCAGCCAATTTGTGAGGAAAGAGTAAGTAAAAAGTGAGCTCTTTTATCATTAAAACACTGAAATGTACTCTGTAATTTGTTTTGTTGTAAGTATTAAAGTTGGGAGTCATCTGTTTTCTTATTATTCCTGTGACACTGTCCTGATGAAACACTTCATCCCTGATGCTACACATCAACAGCAGCACTGCACCAAACACACGTCATCCTATGCTGTATGATATTACCTAAAATATGACAGCTCTGCTGATGCATCCAGTTTACATTCACGCATCAGTTAGCAGTAGCATGACTGCTGTTTGTGTTTACATTCATTCATGCACATCTGCTCATACTTTTCCACAATAGCACAGAAACATTTTGACATGTTCTGGAAGAAAAAGTTGGGATGCAGCAATGTAAACAGAAAGGTTGAAAGCAGCAAAGAAAATTCAGTTAGCTTCAGTTAGCTGACTAGCAGGCAAAACAAATACTTCATGTCATAAAGTATTTATTGATGCAGCAACAATGGTCTATCGGTGAGCCTGGGGGAACACATAAAGACTGCACGTCCTCATGGAAACTCGCAATATATGCATGCAATGTATGTCACTGTGACTGCAGCATATTAAATAGACTTACTTTCAGTCTTGTACCCAATTTTTAAAAATTCATAACTTAACCAAACTATGTTTGGACAGCAACGGAACAACCCTGATTTAGGAGTAAAATTTAAAACTCAAGATGCACAGGTGTAAGCACGTGAAAATAGATTTTCATAAGGAAATATTTATTTTTATAGTCAGTAGGGAGGTTACAGCAGGTAAAAGGTATGTTGTTGTCATCAAGTTCACTTCATTATTTTATTGCCATGCAATCACTTCTCATGTATATTTCTAGCAGTGATAGTGAGCAGTGAGTCATTCGTACCCTTCTCAGTCAGACTGGTAGAGAGTGATTTTTATGTCAAACAGGCATGTGTTTCTACCTGAATAAAATCAGATTAATAACCACCTTTCTCATACCACATACTTCCTAAAATCCCAGACCTTTTCATAGCAAACAAGTGACACGATCACTCTGTTTAAAAGTGAAGTTAGCATGAAAAAAGGAAACCAATAATAAATGTGACTGTTCTTATAGCATCTGAAGCTGAGGGATTTAAACAAAACACTCTTTTAAAGAAGTAATATTGGCCTTGTAATGAAAATGATAATAGTATAAACTAATACTCACTGATTTAGTACTCAGGTGTAGCTTTTTTCCTGTATAGAGGATTTTTTTTGATAATTTGAGTTTCATTTACACACGAGGAATTTTTTGTTCAATAAATGGACAGAACTAACGGTAAAATACAGATACTCTTGTAACAAAAGGTAAAACTCATATAAACATGAATACACAAAGAACAGAAAGCGGAACTGAAATTTACCTTTGGCTGCTCCCATGTATTCTCCCCAAGGGGTCACCACAGCAGATTAATCCACGTTGGTAATTTGGCAGAGGTTTTTACACTAGATGCCCTTCCTGACACAACCCTCCATGGTGAGAGGAGCTTGTGTCTCCACCTGGAATCAAACCAGGGACATTTCACGATAACTACTATCGATAGCTACTATCGTTCCTATGAGTCACAACCTGCCTGATGCCCTCTCAGATGCCACTGCCATGATGTTGACTACTTTATTTCTCATCCTACCACTCATTCTCCAGGCTGCCATCATTTTCCAAAAAGATGCTGCTTGAAAATCTCGTACACCATCATTGGCGGCTACTTAATTCTCTCCTTCATACCATCTGAAAATCTCTCTTGGGTTGCTCATGACTGGTCATTTGATCTCCTCCTGTTTCCCTGGCTTGACACAGTTGGTTGAAAGTCCTGAGTACTATGCTGTTGGTCCTGACTGTGGTCCTCCTCCGTCTGACCAGCTGACGCTGTGCATTCCTCTCGTCTCTCATGAGTTCTACACTTGGATTTTGCCTGGTGGATCTTGAGCCCCCTGAAATTCTTGCAGACCTTTCCACATTTGCGGATGGTTTACGTGGTTGTTATTGTTAACCCTCTCAATGTCCTTTGTACTCCTCCCTCCCTCTTGGAAGACCCTGAGGGTGTTCATTTAAGAAAGAACATGGCAGTACAGCTGTCGATCTACAAAGTTGTATCTGGACAAACCGCAAGAGATCTGGAACAATGTTCTTTGGACAGATGAATGAATGCTTTATTGCTATTGCATGCAAAAAAAATCCAAAAAAATTGACAATGAAAATGAGATCAAATGGAACTGTTTGGCCATAATGCTCAGTGCCATTTTTTTTGTCGAAAACCAAACACAGCATATCAGCACAAACACCCCATACTATTATGGTATTTATTTATTTAAGTTGTGTAAATATGTTTAACAGTACCTTTGAGTATATAGTTATTATATAAATTTAGACTTTTACCCTGCTGATTTGAAGCTGCTGAGTACAGATGAATGGGGGAAAATTCCTCTCAACTGATTTCCCAGACTGATTGTACAACAAACATTTAGCAACAGTTTTTGCTGTACAAGAGGGTCACACAAGAAAGTGAAAGTCTGCAGAATTTTCAGAACTCACAGATAATTAATATTGGGTTAATTTATCACTAACTATGTAACCAAGTACAATATTTTTGTTTCATTTTTCTTCTTTTTATCTACTTTTATTACTAGGAGTTCCACATGGTTAAAAAATAATGAACATGAACGAAATAGTTTGGGAGCTGAACTTAGTCCTCAGGTCATCATTCAGTGCCAGCTATATAACAACTTGTGAAAGGCAGCCACTGCCAGTAAGACACCTTTACAACCTCTTATCTACCTTTGGCTCCACAATATGTAATCTGCTTGCCCATGCTTTGTAGTATTTACATTTCATTTCATCTCTTGTTAGAAGCTCTGCTATATGGTGGAATTACAATGGCTTCAGGGAAAGAAAACAGTGGACTCAACAATCTTGCATTCGATGTAAGTACAATAACTTAAATGCATGAATGATAACGAGTCACAAAAAGCAGCTGAATGTCAGTCATTATATTCGTATGTTACCTTTCTTGCCTATTTGTTAAAAAACCGTTGGTGAACTTATTCCTGAGACATATGGTAAGTAATTTTTCATCTCCTGTGACTCATCAGCTTTTAGTCTTGTTGCTTGTCTGTGATACTGAATCTGCATTTTTTTTTCTATGATACTATAGATGGATGAGCAAGTCTATGATCAACTCAAAGGACAGGCGGGTAAAACTTGCAGGAGTGATTCTGTAGCAGAGGAAGACAGAAATAAGCCAACCTATTGTGTGACTGATGTTCCCCCTTGGTACCTTTGTATTTTCTTGGCCATTCAGGTGCGTGTAATCCAGGATATAATAAGTATGCATTGTTGTATTTTTAGCCATGTTTTATCTGGAGCTCTCATTTATAGTAAGGCCCATAAGTATTTGGACAATGACACCATTTGCCTCTGTATACCACCACAGGAAATTTCAATTTTTGGAAATTTTTAGTCAAGATCTTATTGAAGTGCAGACCTTCAACTTTAATTTAACGGTTTTAATAAAGGTATTTCATGGCCAGTTTAGGATTTACAGCCAATTTTATACATAGTCCCCTGTTTTCAAAAGTAATTGGACTGCTGACTTATAAGCAGTTTCATGGCCAGCTGAGGCCTGTTCTCTCTGTATTCCATGACAAATTAAGCAGATAAAATATCTGTGTCATGGTCCTGGGTTTTTGTGTTCTTGTTTTGGGTTTTCTGATATTCTATATACTGTTCTGGGCATTATTTCCTATTGGGATGGACTCTATATATATTTCTTTAGCTGGGAACTAGACCCCTTTGTGTTTTGTATTACGGATTTTGATTCTGTGCTGCTTTAGTTTTGTAATTTTGATATTTGGGTCTTTGCTATTATTTCCACCCTCCTTGTGTCTCCTTGTCTCTAGTCTGTGTGTATTTGGTCATTATGCTTTTCCTGTTTCCATATTCATTATTTAATTTTGAGCTCCTGCTTTTATTGTATGTTGGTTCTGATCAATATTTGTGACTCCAAACCCTGGGTAAATTACATCCCTCAACTACTGGAGATGTAGCATGTGGCCTACTTCTTGAGGAGGGGGTTATCAATTGAACATTACAGGGAAGACTGCCTCAACCCACTAGCTTCACCTCCTCCACTGCCACCACCAGACTGCTCTCAACAATCAGCTCATCTGCATCACCACAGCTTAGCCCCACTTCTCAGCCACAGACCAGCAGCTCCTTTCCGCGTCTTTAACTCTGCTCTCCAATCTCGCCACGGGATGTGGTGGAGGCAACACTGCCAAGCCTGGAGGAGGCATCGCTGCCTGGTTCTGCCGCCCAGTTTGTCAGTGTGCAGAGCAGTATCTCCTGGACCAGCAACTTCCCCCACGAAAAGACATTGCCCACGTCGCCACCATGCCACCTCATCAGAGGTGGAGTCTTCAGTGCTGGAGCTGGCCCCAGAGTCCTCAGCTTTGCTTGAGCTCAAGCTACAAGAGCAGCCTGAGCCACCCTCGTCAGAGGCCGAGCTGTCAGTTGCTTCAAAGGTTAAGCCTAACTCTGCTCACCGGCTGGCCCCCAGGAAGAAATGGCGCTCACATCATCACCCTTCCAAGCAGCCAGCCACATCAGAGCCGTCAGAGTCAAAGCCAGAGGTAGCACCTGAACCAAAACCATCAGAGTCAGAACCATAACCTTCTGAGTCCAAGTTACAGGGGCAAACTCACTTATTAGTACCCATGTTTAAATCTGAAAGTGTAGTTTAGGTGTCAGAGCGCTCATCCCTAGTCCCTGTGTTAAGGCCCCTTTTACCAGTTCCTGAGTCTAGGCTCCCTAATTTGAGTTTAGTGTCTGCGACCTTAGCTGCAGCATCGTCCTTAGTGTTGGTGTCTGCAGCTGCTTCAGTGTCGTGACCCCAACCTTAGCTCCTGTTCCTGTGCCACCTGAGCCCCTAGTTACTGTGTCTGTGCCACCTGAGCCAACATCTGAGGCCCCAGTTCCTTGTCTAAGTTCAGGTCCAGTCCCGACTGAGGCTTCCTTCTCTGTTTCTCTGGCACCTCGTACCCCCAAAATATCAGCACACTCCTTGGCTGTAGCTCAGCTCACTAGACACAAGACTTTCATGCACATACATCCCTCTGTCGGCTCCCATGCCAGCCACCTGTGGCCGCTTCATTCTCTATGGACTGAACTTAGGACTATCCTCTGCTCGGATTTAGACAAATGCTGAGTTGTCAAGGCAAAGAAATGGGCTATTTTTCAATGGCCAAATCAGTCACCTGATCTCAACTCAGTAGTACATGCTTTCAGATAATGAAGACAAAACTGAAGGTAGAGAGACCCACAAGAAAGCAGCAACAGAGGGTGGCTGCAGTAAAGGCCTGGCAGAGCATCTTAAGGGAGGAAACACATTTAGTGATGTTCATGGGTTCTAAAGTTCAGGCATTTACTTTAATTCAACTTAATTCAGTTCACTTTGATTTATATAGCACCAATTCACAACAAAAGTTGCTTCAAGGCGCTTTACACTGTAAGGTAAAGACCATACAGTATTAAAGAGAAAACCACAACAATCAGATGATCGCCTATGAGCAAGCACTCGACGACTGTGGGAAGGACAAACTCCCATTTAAAAGGAAGAAACCTCCAGCAGAACCAGGCTCAGGGAGGCACAGCCATCTGCCTCGACCAGTTGGGGGGTGAGGGGAGATAGAAGAAAGAAACTGAAAGCAAAGTATTGTTATCCATGTATTAAAAATAGTTCTCATATTCCAAATTATTTGAGTTTGTTCTGTTACTTTTGAGCCTCTAGAGATGTGGGGTTGTACAGAGGCAAAAATATATAGTCCAAATAATTATGAATCTGAAGCAGCATGCTGATATTGCAAAACTATTCATTATAGCAGTTAATCATTCTAAATGCAGTCTCTTTTGGCTGTGTATAAACCCAGAAAAGGACATCATATTGGTATCAGTAGTGTTGGTAGCAGTGTAATCAATGCAATCATTTTGTCCTTCTCATTACTGTTGCTCTTCTCCATAGCATTACCTGACAGCATTTGGTGGGATTATATCCATCCCTCTCATTCTCTCGGAGGGCCTGTGTCTGCAGCATGACAGCCTGACCCAGAGTCGACTCATTAACAACATGTTCTTCGTCTCTGGCCTGTGCACCCTTCTGCAGGTCATCTTTGGAGTCAGGTGATAGTGGTGCTGCTAGGTTGTTTCAATGCTTAGCATCCTGCTTGATAGTTAAGCTTAAGTCTGTTTAAAAGGCTAGTTAGAAAGTCAGCATGGACACCACTGTTTTTTAAGTCAGAAAAAGTCCAATACTTTTTGATGAGATTTCAATCATATCACTAATGTGATACACTACTCACAAGAAGTCAAGGATATTCGGCTTTCAGGTGAAATTTCAGGATGCATCTAAAATGCACTATAACCTTTAAAGGTGAACTTGACTGACCTTCTCTAAACTTTGGAATGCACATGTCCAACTGTTCAGTGTTTCAGTACCTCACCACTGAAAGGCTTCAAACAGGATGTTCTCAGAGGGAAGTGGCTACTGAGCTTTGAGTGTCACTGAGTGTCATCACCAGGTTGCAGCAGAGCTACAGAGAGACTGGAGGCTTCACAGAAGTCAAGCTGTAATTGATGGTCAAATGCACATGACAAATTATTGAGAAATTGACATTTTTTGTTGTGTTATACACACAACTGAAATGAGAAAAGCACAACTGCATGCTTCTACTTAAATGCCCTACTTTCATGATATAATATCACTGTAGTGTGAACTTTTTACATTTTCCATGAATTTCACCCAAAAATAAATATCCTTAACTTTTTGTGGGTAGTGTGTATCCTGACTGAATCAGTGAGATTACAATCACCAAAACAGCTTTACGCTAAACAATGTTAGGGTTGTCTTTGTGGGCATGTTACCACAAAGAAGCATGCTCTATTGTTATCCTGATAGACAATTTCTTTTTGTAGTAGGCTATTGAGTAATCCAGGCTATCCAGGCTATCCTTACTAACAAAAACTAAAAAGAATAAGCACAATTGCCATTAAATGCAAGCTAGCACTTTCATAGCATGTTCATTTTAGGTATGCATCAGTACCGTGTGCTAACTATGGATTTAACTAATTATCTCTTTGGCTGAGAGAGAGGGAGAGTTATTTCTGTTTACATCACACTTGTAGGCTTCCCATCCTACAGGGAGGTACGTTTGCCTTGGTGACCCCTGCCATGGCTTTGCTGGCCATGCCAGAGTATGAGTGCCCAGCTTGGACCCAGAATGCCAGTCTGGTCAATACCTCCTCACCTGTCTTCATAGAAGTGTGGCAGACCCGTCTGAGAACAGTGAGCCAACACAAACTCTGTATCCAAAGCTTCTGATAAAAGCAAGCTAACAAAAATGCAATAGTAACTTCTGTGGAGCTCATGGTTTATTCAGTGAGTACCTGTGGTCTGCATTCCAGGAAGTAACTAGTCGTATTTATTATCACTCAGCCAAAGAAAGCACAGTGACAATGCTAATGTTCTTGGTTACTGTGTTACTGTCCACAGCTGCAGGGCTCTGTCATGGTGGCCTCACTCGTTCAGATCCTGGTTGGTTTCTCTGGCCTCATCGGCTTCCTCATGCGCTTCATTGGCCCCTTAACTATTGCCCCCACTGTCTCACTTATAGGCCTATCACTGTATGACTCAGCTGGACAGAAGGCAGGCAGCCACTGGGGCATCTCTGCTATGTAAGTAACCACTGTGACGCACTAGTGTGGGGTTGCAGATTTAACAATGATCTTCTAACCAAG
>VUQH01055112.1:0-64945 GCA_015106775.1 Etroplus canarensis | reverse complement strand
CAGGAAGGGCATCTGGTGTAAAACGTCTGCCAAATTACCGATAAGAATTAATCCACTGTGGCGACCCCTTGGTGGAGAATACAAGGGAGCAGCCGAAAGGTACATTTTTAACAATGAGAAACGATCCACTTTGACTTTTACTTAAATATAAAATCTACCTTCGGCTGCTCCCTTGTATTCTCCCCAAGGACTCGCCACAGTGGATTAATTCTTATCGGTAATTTGGCAGACGTTTTACACCGGATGCCCTTCCTGATGCAGTTTTCCATGGTGAGAGGGGTTTGTGTCCCCACCTGGAATTCTCATTGTTAGCAGGTGATACAATTCTGGAGTGTGGGAGGTAAAATGTTGGTGCAGTGTGGGGCGTGAACTTTTTTCAGTTGGCCAATGACAGTTTGAGAACCACCGCTTTAGCTAAACTCCCATCAATAATTCAGTGGTTTGATAAAAGCAGATTGAAAAATCTTGAGCGCGGTGACGATCTTAAGGTCCCTCTCCTTCTGGGTGCTTCACAAATAAAACTCAAACCTGGTTCACCGACATGAAGCAATCTCTTTCTTCCAGATACCTAATTTTCTGTCCCTGCCATTTAAAAACACGAGAACAGACCAGCAGATATAACGGAGTGATGTTGCAGAAGTTAACACTCGTTTGAATATGTGATGATTATTAATTCTGACTAAATCCTACACTGTAAAGGACCGAGAAACTAGCTGTAATTAATGTTCAGTATCTGATCTAGCACCATTGTAGCTGAAAGTGTAATAAAATCTCAAACTTTAAAGCACAGTAGCCACTAAATATTGAACTTGATCGGCTCTGAATTACTTAATAAAACCGAACTGCTTCCCAAAGCTCAAATACAAAGGCAGGAGCCAAGTTTAAGACCGATTATATACACCAGTGTGCTAACATGAGCTACGAGCTAACGCTACCTCACACGGAAAGCGACAGGGTCTCTGTGGCCTCTGCTACATGTTCCAGAATATGCTACACGAAAAGAAACTTACATGAAGCTGTTTATCTCTCAGCGCCTTTAGCCGCTCCTTTCTCTTGAGCGCCTGCTCCTGAAGCGACCCAACATTTTTATCCATGTTTTCACACACACGCCGCTCGATTCGCCCTGAAATCCATTCACAGTCCTGGCTGTGAAAACGTCTCTAGAGCTAATCGATTGCTGTGCCTGTTGCCTAATCACGTGATCTTGTTAGTTGCTGCGTTGAAATATTTATTCAGTCATCACAGATAATTAAATAAATAGGATGCATGGGTCTGTGTTGGTTGTGTCATGAAGTAACTGAACTGATTATGAGTTATTTTTTAAAAGAATATTTCAGCCTACTTTCGGGCTATTGACAAACCTATATATTAAAGTAAATAAGACAGAGCGGTGCACTGTCCTTCCTGTTGATGGTCCCTGTGACAGGTCCTGGTTAGGAATGTAGGCCATTGCCATGGTGATACAGCTGCCTCGAGCTTCACCCTGTCTGTCCTCTTAATGATGTGACAGCACAGACCTGGTGTTGTTAAAGATGCCACCAAGTTGATGAACTAGAGGACTAACAGTTATAAGTCAATAAATTAGTCAAAATGCTGTTGCTCAGTCAAACAAACAAACGGCTATCATGGATTCAATACAAAGAGGATAGGAAAATATACCTGCCTCCTCAGTGTAATGCTGGGAGTCAGAATATTTCATCAGAAATAAAATCAGTGTAGAAATATTGGGTATAACTTTAAGGCTCGTGTTCAGGCTCATGTCTTGTGCTGCACAAGCTCTGAAACAAATGTTTAATGTTGTGCAAAGTGGAAAAAACTACTTACACTTTTTGCTTAAGTTAAAGTTATTGTAGCCCTGTTTAAATAGGTTAACAGTGCAAAACCTATATAATCAAAATTTTTTTAAAGTACCTTAAAGTAAACATATTCATTACATAAAATGACACTTTCAGAATCACACCTTATGTTATTGAATGGTAACTAGTGATTCATTAATGTGTATACCACTTTAATTTTGCAGGTGTTGATGATTTTAACTACTTATATATTTCTGGGTAGCTTGAACTATAATAATGCAGTTTATCTGCAAAAAACTTTAAAATAAATGGTATGGAATCTAAAGTACAATATTTGCGTCCAAAATATAGTAGATAGTAGAAGTGGAAATAACATAACATAGAAACACTTAACAAAGTCCAAGTACATTAAACATGTACTTTAATAAAGTAATGCACTCAGCTCCCTTTTATTTTCCCCAAAGGGTCACTACAGCAAATTAAACTGCACTGGTAAGTACTTGAGTTAATATCTAAAGTCACATTCCTACTGGTCCTATCCATGCTGTCATCCAGTGATGTTGGGCACTGTAAGATTAAGAGTATTCTTGTCCAGTGGCATTGATGGGATGGAGGACAGTCCTATTACAGGCATGTCCCTGTGCCTGACAACAGTTTCAAAGTCGATGCTGATACTTCCTTTAAGAAGTAAAAATACTGATATTTGCTGCTATATTAATTAAATATGTTTTATTACACTGAAAAGGGAACTGGGTCAGTGTTTATTAACTTTCAACAATATATTCCACAAACTATTTACTAACTTAACATGAGGACCCCACATTGAGAATATCATAGACTGCAGTAGTCAGAGCCACACTACGATAACACAATTTGTGAATAAACAACTAGAGCATCTACATTATGTCATGCAAAAAAGAAAAAATGCATATAGGCCTGGATATTGTCTGATAGTAGGCGAGTTTCTAGTTGGGGCCCTGGTTAACAGTATGTTAAAACATCCAGATACTCATGCATCTTCCAGTATTTCTTTCAGGAACAAATCATGTTTCACAATGCATGCTTTTAGTTCAAACTTGTACATATTAGCAGGATGGAAGTTCTGGACCTGCACATTGTATTTTCTCAGTATTTAAAGGGCTAACGTGTTGATGGAGTCTCTTCATCAGGATTACAACATGGTGTGGAATATATATCCACTAAGGAAACATAAACAGCTGTGATTCTTCAGTAATGTGTTTGTGACTCTTTTATCAGAACTCAGTGCGGTAAAACCTGACAGCTTCACTCCCAGTCTGTGTAAACTTAACCTTTATTTAATAATCATGCAAGAAATTGCACAGTGCCAGTCTTCTTTTATTTAATGTGACAAAAGCCTTGGAACAGCGACTTTCATGACTCCCCAGTGTCAGTCAGAGGAGTCCTGCTGGAGTAGGCTGTGTTTATACGTGCGTGTGTCTTTAAGAATATCAACCTACCTGTGAGCATGATCTGCACAGAACTCTTCACTGCATTGTTTGGCTTTGTAACAGAGTCAGACAGGAGTTGGTGATAATTTTCCACGGCTTATCACACACCATTCAGCACTGTACACATCTCCTGGCCGAATTCGTGAGAGGCAGCGCGGTAATTTGTTGGTCTTAAGCGGATGGCATCTGTCGCTTCCGTGGGAACTCTCTCCAATAGGAATCATACGGCAACAAGCTCGCTCTAAATGCGGACATGGGTGTTTCTCCAGACACGCGTTTCCACGCATTTTTGTTCCTGGTTTCACAGTTTCGGCAGTGAGCGCGCCGTGGCCGCATCCACACCGTCATGTTTTGCTTTTTCACGTCACTCTGGTAACTTTGCCTGTGTTGACTGAAAGCACTTTTTTTTTTAAATTGGGATCGCTACGCCTGGATTTGCGGGAATGGTTCACCCAGGAGCGTGCCGCGTCCTGCTGCCTTCGGGGAGCAACTTCAGACAGCCATGGCTTTGACCATCCTGCCAGTTTCGCGATTTTGTGAAAGAAAATAAAGGAAATCATGAGCAACCACAAGGGCGGCGGAATGGCATCGAAAGAAAGGCTGTACGAGCTGTGGATGTTGTATTATACAAAGGTGAGAGCAAGCGCGGAAGAGCTGCGGGTGACACCTGTTGTTGCCGCAGGTCCTCAGCCTGAACTTTATATCATGACCGCTGGATACACAATCATAGTCTGCGTGACGTGTGCTGCATTCGTGTTTTGCGAACACTGTCGTTGGTTGTAAATCGTGCTTTTCATGAGGAAGTCGTGTATATTTTTTTCCTGCTTTTACAGTAGCGGTTGTTAACGGCCTCAGCTGCCTTGTGCGCCCTAATAATAATATTATATCACGTGACTGTGTCTCCGAGCTATTCCCATTTAAAGGCAGTGAGTAAAAACGGAATTTGGAGCGTATGAACCACTTCTTGGAGTTTTTGAACATATACCTGTGATGCAGGTGTTACTGAGGCCGCTTCCTCTTCCTGTTTCTGCCTGCCTATCTTCCTCACTGAAAGCATGCGTTTTTTTAAACCCACTTTAGGATAGATATTTTTATTAGAACTTGAAACATATGTTTGGGTTTTGCAGCCTGCAGCACAGTTACTCTCAGTACTAAATTAGAAGCTGCAGCCTATTGGTTTTCCTCCCTCCGATGTTGAATTGAGTGTCAGATTGGTCTGTGTGGGAGTTTGGTCTCAAATGTTGCCCCCTGTGGGCCTGAGTGCAGATCAGTTTTATGTATGTTTATTAAAGTGTAGTATCTTGGTAATATGGGTGAAAACACATTAACTGCAGTGGTAGAAATGTTGCATGAATATGTGCTTTCATGTCATGCTTCATCTTGTAGGAGAGAGACAGTTTGGTCGGGGATTATTATTATTTAATGAGTTTGCAATCTGCCTCCATGCCTGAGGACAGAGAAAAAAATAACAGAGGAGAGTTCTTTCCAAGTTTGCATGCGCCGTGTGTTCACTGCAGGCACCCTGCAAGGCTCCCCTCTCATCATCATATCAGATCTAAAGGGCTGCTCCCTTGACAGCGATAAAGCCTACTCATAGAGGGGCTCATGTTTCATTAAATATCTCAATGAATGTTGTTTTAATTTAGGGCTTGATCCCAAGCTTGGAAAACAGCCAAGGACTTTTTAAAAGACAAAAGTCTAAGGTGGACAAACTGCCCTGAATGCATCACCGATGAAAGTCAGACGTGTATCACCTTTTTTGCAGTATTGATAATCAAGTGTTGTAGTCACTTCGGACAGATTCCAGAGGAAGTGTGTTTCTAATCCACCCTGCGACCTCCCTGTGCTGCTGCTGCTGCTGTATGTATTTGTACATTTTCGGAACTTTTTCTGGTTGTGCAACAAACAGAACAAGTAGTAGGTGATGCCACAATTCAGTGCTAGACCAAATCATTTGGGTGTGTGTGAGATAGGGAGGGGTTGCCCTGGATCTGGCTCTGTCAGCTGTCTCACATCTCTGTGTGCAAGACCACTTCCTTGTTAAGTTGCCTCTTGGCTCCATGCCACTTTTCTTCAATTGCCCTCAAGCCTAGAAGTTTCTGGTAGTCATTCTTTGATTTTTAAGGCTAACACATACATTCAACAGCTTTCTTGGAGGTAGATTTTTAAAGTGTGCAAATGACATTCTCTATTGATTGAGTGGGATTTGATTTGAGCCTAAATGTCACCACCTTATGTGACTCAGAGCAGCACAGCAGGCTGTAGAAAGGCAGGCGAACCACTATGGAGAACAATCACCTGCCTCTCCTACAAACAGCACCATGTCATTGTATTTAATGTTTTTGTTACCCGCCTGTTAGTCAAGTTGGCACAGACAATGTCATCTTTTAAATGGACACAGCCCATCTCTGACTCAAAGATAATGCTTGTGATTTGTCACACTAAAAAAGTTTTGACTGTTGTAAATCAGTCAAACTGGACAAGAAACCTGAGCTCTATTCAGCAGGGTTTTTGTTAAAGCTGTAAATAAGCCCTCAGCTCCTTTATACCCTGTAACACAGCTCATTTTAAGTCTGAAAGCATCTCTGTCTACAGATGATACTGATATATATGTTTTCGACTTAATTTTTTTTTAGAATTGTTGTGCATGTCTCAGCCCCTTTATGCATCCCGACAGCTGTCGGGATGCATAAAGGGGCTACTCAAATTGTCAGTAACTTTTATTGTCCTATGAGACTTTGAGTGTGTCATAAATACATGATAAATCCTAAAAAAAATGATTCCAGCAAGTTTGGGTAAATATGGTATCTCAGACTTCAATCTGCTTTAGAAAGCACGACTTGCTGAGGCTTGTCTTTGATAAAGGAGGTCCGCCTCCTCCAACTATGCAAGAAATCAAGTTTTGCACAAGACCTTTAGATCAGGGACTCCTGTAAAATGTTTAATAGACATTGTGACTGAGTAGTATATTGTAGTAAAGCTGGTGAAAATGAGAAATTGTTGTGAGGAAGTGAAAAAACACAGACAAGCAATGATTAATAGACTGAATATTTTCTGGATAACAACTTCCTATGATTTCATCACATGCTGTATGTCAGTAAACAACTATATAGACAGTGTAAATATAGAATATTTAATCACTAATTGGTTCTTGGTTTTTAGAATTTGAATTAAATTTGTCAGAAAGTGTGCTAAACCAAGTCACAATTAGTGCGCATCAACATTTTTGAAGAACAGACATGTTTCTGTGTCCAGTCTCCTGGAGCCTGCCTGACTGGCACTACTTTCATACTTCATATCTCATGTCTAAGAATGTTTTAAGGCCATCATAAAATCCTAATGCCTTACAGGTACAGAGGTACACAGAAGAATTTGATCTAATCACTTGGTAACATAACTTGTCAGATCGTGTTTGAAAAAAGTATTGCACTTGGGTGTGTTTGTACTTTTCACCAAGTCAGTATGTTGAAATAGACAGCAGTTTATTATTTTTTATTACAACTCTGTGAATGTGTGTGGTTGCAACTAATTCTCAACTGATAATTCTGATTTTTTTAAAATGAAATTAATTGAATTTAATGAAATTTAATTAAATTAATTAAGATGAAGCATGCAGCTTATATGTGGTAATTTTTTACTGGACTTTATAATAATTTAAAAATTATCATTATTTAATTCCTCATTAAATACTTAATCGAGCTGTTGACAATTCAGGGAGTATATCTTTTTAACTATCTGGTTGAAGATTTTATAGTTTTATAAAAACATCAGTATGCACCACCAGTAACTGAAGCAGTCATTTAATATGATTAGATGGTTGGCAAAAAGTTGGCAACTGCTTTGATGAGTGTTTGAGTTAATTTTTGTAAAAAAAATATCAAGTAATCTCAAGTTCCCTCTTTCACTTCTTAGAATTTGTTGCGTCCCTGTTAGATAATCAATAATATGGGGACTTGGACTGGTAAATAAAAAAAGCTATTTTTTAACCTGTTTAGATCATATAATAAATAAATGTAAAAAATAATAAAAATAATTGATAGGGAAACTAGTTGCAGCTCTATACTCAGGTTGCTCTTAAGCAGAAATAAGCCTTTATTCAAGTAAAATTATCAACCTTCCAGACCACATATTTCTTCTTGAGAGTAAAGAACAAGAAGTATCATTAGCAGCTAGTAAAGATGGGTGTGGATAAAGTAAGATATTGATTTGTCAGATAAATAGTTTGTTATTATCCCGTGATCCATTGGTTGAGGAGCTAATTAAAGCCTTTAGATATGGTGCTGAACCATAGTGATAACCCAGCTGCCACCCATCAACAGCTGTGAAACCACCTCCTCAGACTGACCAAGTACCGTGGTCTTGCTTTTCTCACTCTTTGGTTTTGTCACTTTTCAGTCACCCCTAATGTGCTTTTTCCTTTTACTACTGCTTTTATGCATGTCAGTATGTTGTTCTCAGTGATATGCCAACATCCATCCTTGCAGCTCACTGTATAGAACTATAAGTCCTGTGATTGAATCCCCTTGTGTGTCTCGGCCCCCCTGTTTACCAACAGAATGACCAACCAGGAAAATCAAAGTTCCCTTTGCTTTCACTTGTGCAGGAAGCTGGAGCGAAGCAGAATGCCAAGCAGCACTGAGCGGCACAGCTGCTTGGCCATGTGCAGAGAAAACAGAGATAAGTGACTCGGTTTATAGAGGCTGATACCTCATGGTTTGTTTGCGACATCTGTTCTAATTTTAGTCTTAATTAGCTGTTTTTGTAAACATATCATTGAACTAGTTGCTGTGGGACTTTTTGATATAGCTGTAAGCAAATGTTGTGGATTTTTTTTGGAGGGATTGATCTGTATTAACTTTCTAAGGAATATTTTAGGATTTGTTAAAGGCAGAGATATAAAGCAGAGCTCTACCAGGTGTCTGAAAACATTCTAGTTCATAAATAACCTTCATATATTTCCTCTTATTTTACTTCTCATTAGCAGGCCAGTCTCGCTTCCTATCTCTCATCTCATTTTTAATCGTACACTAAAATCTACCTGTTGCACTGCCAATCAATGTACCTAAACCACATGCCAAAGCCTCCGCAGTCAATAAGAAACACATTCTTGCTTGCTACATAATAAGGTTGTCATTATAGCCCACGGTTATATTTTCCCAAAAAGTATCACTTAATTAAGCATGTTAATGTACATCCTTGTGAACTGCATTTAATAACACTGGTGTCATAATTTTAAAAATACCTTTTAGCAATGATATTATTAGAAAACAAAAAAAGTTGAATATGGTGTTGCAAATATTACTCAGTGTCCTTGTATCCCCCACTCAAGTCTAAAATACCTGATTGTTCAGATGACTGTGCCGCAACACAATAGTTTTTTTTTGTCATTTCCTGTTTTTAGTGAGGACTTGCAGAGATTTTAATGTTCAGTTTGTTCATTAACTTTAAAATACAGTTTTTTTTGTTAGTGAAGTTTGACATTGACAATTTAGAGGCATGTAATCAAAGCTTTTTCTCTTTTCAAATACTTTTTGCATTATTGCATCCATCTGCTGCTTCAGTCTGAACAACTCACAACCCTCTGGTCCCTGTGCATTCAACACAGTCAGGCATATATTCCTAAAACCAAAGATAAACTTCATTGTTGCTCCTGCAACATCTTTTTGTTTGGTTAAATATAGAAATCATAAATGTGGTCTTGCTTCTTTATTATTGCTGTGGGATGTTTTTATAGCGAACTCCCATGTATCAACACACAACATGCAGTACAACCAGAAGAGGAAGGGGCTTGACGAGGAGGCGAGTATAAAGGAAATAAGCTTCAGTTAAAGTGACATGTAATTTCCTGGTTGCTCGCTTTATGCTGGAAGACAAAAAACGAGCAAGTCAGACGCTGGTGCTGGTTAGGAGTGATGTGCAGCTGCTGAGCTGCTGACCATTGTCTCCACCGAAAGTTCATCTGAGACTGGGTTCGCAAGAACCTGGCACCCTGCTCATCCACATACAATGAGAGATGGACAGGCACATAAGTCAATGCCAATTGGTAATGTACATTTAACATTAACGCAGCATTAGACAATTTATAGTCACACAAAGAGTTCATGTTACTAGATTTCTGCTTATCTTACTAGAGTAATTTAAAAGTTTGCTACAATTAAAAATGCTCCAACAAAGCGTGTATGCATGTTAGAAAACTGTACTGAATTGTAAGTTTTTAATCATGGTGCAGCTTTACCACATCAGCTACAGTAAACACTGCTCTTTCGACCTATTTGGCTGTTGGTTTTGGGGAAGTACCTGATGAACTGTTGTACCATGTGCTGTTTTCTGCATGTTATTTGTGTACAGTGAGTCAGTCAGTCTGAGACGGCTCACATCTTCTTTCTCACTGTCTAATCTGGAGAAGCTTCAGCAAGAATAGTTACTTGTTTGCTCAGTTATGAAAATGTTCATTGTTTTGTCACATAACATCAGGAAAAATTTGTGCACATTTCTGTGTTTTGTGATTTAATTTTGAAACACTGCATTCTCACAAGTCAGGCTACCTGTCTAAGTAATCAAGCCCTATTAATAATGAGTTCGTTTTACATTAAACTAACTTCATTTTTTAATAAACAAAGAGAAAACAGTTTCAAGTTGACCTGTTTCTCTCATGACCTGTGTGTCATTTGTGCTGTGAGATCAAGAGACTGATGTGTGGAGGGAAGACTGACAGGATATCTTGCAGTGCAGAGACCGATTGTAGCTATGATAACAACTGTTGTATATAAACATCCTCGTACATTTGAAGTTATCTTATATGACATTATAAAGGGGCAGTAATGTAAGAATGTCTTGTTCAAGACAATGAAGTGCTTAAAGTGAAAAGAAATTTGCTGTTGAATGCTGAATATACATTGTAAGTGGAATCATGACTGATGTGCACTTGAAAGACAGGAACATGTTGTTTTTCTTTCTTTTACCCTCTCCATGATGAAAAAGGAAAGAAATGGCTCATGTGTTCCTCTCTGTGAGAATTGCATCTCTTTGCAACATCCTGTTACAAAAACAGGTCATAAGATTTAGTCAGTAGCAAGTTTTTAGCCACTGTGTGCCACATTTTATTGCTAAACCTTTCTATTTAGCAATAACAACTGAGCACAAAGAGTTTGTTTTTAAAGATGCACAATTTCATCTCCTGCTTTGTTTACTTACACTGTGGATGTGCCTAGAGCCATGAAGGCTGCTTTATAGCCTCACTTGTTTCTTCCTCTCTTCCGCAGAAAGATGTGGGCTATCTGCAGCAGTGGCTGGAAGTGTTTGTGGCAACCTTTGAGAGGCTCATTGATGTGCAGTCACTGGAGCCTCGAAGGTGAGTAGTAACAGTTATTCATTTTACACAAAATACAAAGCCACAAACTCCCACCAGTTCGTATTCCCCAAGGCTGATGAACTCCGGCCTACTGTGGAGATACAATTTGACATGTTTACGTTACACTGTCCCTATTGCAGTGCCCTTTCTCTTTTTGCTGCCATCTCCTTTCCTTTCTCTTCATGCTTCTCTTCATGCCCTCCTCTCTCATCTCCCAGGCTAGAGGACTGCAGCTCAGAGGTGCCCCTACTCCCCAGAGACGTCCTGGTGTTCCTTAGCACCCAGCTATGGCACAGTGCACTACACCTCTCTGGTGCTGCCGAGCAAAACAGCAACACGCCACACCCCCTGCTCCTCATCAAATTCTTCATCATTGTCTGCAGGTGACACAGCCTGCTGTATAAATGCTTTATAATGACAATACTAAATATGTTGCACAGTTAATCCATTGTCCTAATTTAAGTATTCTGTGAAATAAGTTGCAGATGTGTTTATGATGATAAGCTGCAGGTCACTGATTAGGACAGACTACATTTCTCGTTTCAAATCATATCCTCAGTTTGGATGACTGTTGTGCCTAATAATATTACCTGAGTTTGCACAGTGTACAGAATTAGATCTTGATCTATATCAGTGGGGATTTAGGGAACCAGATCAATCAAATTTTTCCCAGATTTTCCATAGATTGCACTGAAGATTGTGCAATGTGGCTGCAACTCAGTGTTGTGCACCACACTGACTGTATTTATCCTCTTTATACCTAAGATTTCCATGCTTAGTGTGCACTGAGATGTTATAAGTGAAATTTAGAAGTACTTAAAGAATCCTGAATTGAAATCTATGGGAAGGCCCCCCAAAAATAAAGATGGTGATAAAAGTATACTTTCAAGGGGAAAAAGGAAAACATTTTTATCAGGTTTGACTGGTGATTCTTCACATGCAGTTTTTATGTTCCAGTAACCATTGAAATTTAAATTTATTTAGCTAGTGCTTCAAAACGACTGCCTAAAAAAGTGCCCAGAGGCATTTCATGAGTTGCAAGTTGCACCTTTCTTAATGCAAATTTTTTTCTCTACCTCTAGGAATATGGAGAACATCGACCCAGAGAAGACTCCTAGTTTTGTTTTCGAAACTATCAAGCTTTTGAATTTCTGTTTAGAGCAGGTAAGGTTCTTATAAGCAAGATATCAATGATTTATGGAGTGTGGTTTAGCAGCATGATCACTCAGTCATGTATGGTATGATTATTTTGGACTATTTTACTAAATGCTGCAGAAATGTGATACACAAGTAGAGAGGATGTGAACATACACAGAACTGATCTAGTATATATCCCCATCCTAAAGTAACAGAACTAGTTCACTGTGAAAAGAGAAGTGGCTGGGTGTGTAGCTGACCTTCTTTTCACTGTAGTGGAATTTGTTAGTTTAAGGGATGTTAAAACAGGGTCTTCCGTTCTGAGAATGAGTTCGAGATAGTGCGAATGAATGTGTCTGAAATTTTATTTGAACAGTTAAAGAAGAGACAAGAGGAGAATTTGTCTCTGCAGTTGGTCGTACAGTATGGACTTGTGCTGTGTGAGAGCCTGTTTGACCCTTATCAGACGTGGAGGAGACGACTTGCAGGGTGAGTGTGTGTTACTTCACCCTGGACATCATCTGTGTGAACGTGTGGGAGGTGGAATTTTGCCACACAAAGACTAGAAGGCTACTATTATATTCCTTTAACGTCTTGCCCAATCTTTTGTGATGGTAACACCTCATCTTGTTGCTTCTGAGCTTTAAAGTCAAACAAACCTGAGTAGCAGACACATACTAACTAGGCGTGATGTGAATGGGAGTGTGGTGATTTGAGGCTTTGTGTGTTACAGGGAGGAGGTGAGCTTGCTGGAGAGGAACAAGTATAAGTTCTCCCCGCTGGCCTTGCCAGAGGAGCTGCCTGCTCTCTTCCATGGTGAGACACTCCCTTTCAGCTGCTCTGTAATGCTGATCTCTGTCAGGCTTCACATACCACAAGAATCAAACTGCTCCAAGTGAATCACTGTCTGTAAAACACACACACACATATATATATATATATATATATATATATATATTTTTTTTTTTTTTCTGGTTAGTGGCTTGTGCAGCCGGTTAGCATGTTCCCTTTTGGTAAAAACTCAATTATTCTGCATCTAATTATCAGACCCCAGTCACCAGTCCAAGCATTTGTAATTATAGAATCCCATTTTCTCTAATCTATTAGCCATGTGGGAATTTCAGCCTGGGCAAGTTTCCGTATGTCCACATTTTAGGAGGATTACTCTAAAACCAAGCTTTAATTGGAAATGTTAAGGGCTACTTGTGTAATGCTGATCCTATAAGTAAGGCTTAGGATTTTCCTTTTTACATAACTGTATAAGAAAGAAGGCATTGCAAGAGTGTTTTTCTGAGGCATCATATCATGAACTTCTCAATTTTATTTTTATTGTTGGTCCATTTGCTATCTTCCCTTACCCTGTTTATAGTGACAAGGCGCTGGAGTCAGTCTCAGTATGTATTAGGGAAAGAAACAATCTAGAGAGGCTAAAAAGGAAATGTTATGCTTTCATTTGATTGTATTATGAGAGTACCTTGTTTGTTTTTTGTAATATGGTTTAAGTATTAGTTTGTTTTATATAATATTGTTTTGACTACCTGACACAGAAAGTCTACAGGAGAGTGAGCAGATCCCAGAGTTCCTCACACTCAGATTGGTTCATCTCCAGGGTGCTGTCATCAGTGGAGGAAAGGTCTGCTACCTTATCTGTTGTGTCTATCAATGATTACTCCACAGTCTGAGAAAACAGTACAAGTTCAAACAAAAATAGATTACAAGTGATTCTGAGTCACTGTATGCCTCTTTGTGTATTTTCTTTTTTCAGAAGAATGGTCTTCTCTCCATCAGCCCTTACTCTGTAGATGACCTCTTCTCGGTTCTTCGGGTTTGGTGCTGCAAGGTCTCCCCTGAACCCAAGGACACCAGACTCCCACGACTGACCTTGCAGTGCTTGACAGCAATGATTCATCTCCTGCACACCAGCAGTCCTGTGGAGCGTCAGGTGGAGATCAGGACTATCTTAGAGAAGTACTTCCAGCTCCTCAACTGGAATCGTCCACTTAGCAGTGAGCAGGAAGACAGGCAATCATGGGAGGACAGCCTGATTTCACTCCAGAGCCAAATGCTAAGTAAGAGCATATCCACTAAGTCTCAAGTCTGGCCGAGTGTAAACTGTTCCCTTTTTATCTCTCTCAGTCAGAGAGAGGTAAAAATCAGTCCCAGTGTGTGATAAAAATTAGTCAACATCCCATTGTTGTCACTTTTAGCTGCTGTTCCTGAGATCCTGCAGTGCTCTGACAGACCAGTACTGCAAGCTATCTTCCTCAACAACAACTGCTTTGAACACATCCTCAGACTCATTCAGAACAGCAAGGTCAGACAAGTCCATCAAAAATGTTCCTGTCTGCTTTCTTTTGTCTTTTATATGTCCTTTTGTCAGTCAACCTGCCTACAAGTCTGTCACCTTTTTTGTTTATGTCATGTCTGATTCCTTTTTTGTTTGCCTAAATGTCACATCTGCTGTCTAACCTCTCTCTGTTTGGTTCATTTGAAATATCACAAAAATTTATATGCTTCCAACATGTATGCCCCCCACTTGGCTTTAATAAACGTGTACCTCACAGCTATAGGGAGACCAGGATTAAACCTCTCTCCTGCCTCTCTCAGATGAGTTTTGTCTAATTGTCTGTCATTTTTGTGCTGTGTGTATGCCTGCGTGTTTGTATGTCCTGTAGCTCTTTCAGAGCAACAGGTGTAGGCCGGAGCGTGAGGTTGTGTGTGACCTCACTACGCGTTTACTCACTGAGGTCGAAGTGGACCAGGTACTTTCCCCCACTCTGTGTTGCTATTGGTCTGTCAGCAGGAAACTCAGCCCTCTCTCCACTTGTTAACTGCTCTGAGCTATTTAAACAGGAAGCTTTAGGCAGGAAGTCTGTCTTACACTCATTTGTAAATAAAGCAGGTAGCAGGCTGTATATGATAATTGGTGTCTGGAGCTACTTTCTTATCTGTCATATCCACCCATCACGAATGTCCACTCATGGCCTGTGTTGCCATTGTTTAAGGCATTTTGTTGCTTTATATTACTGAGGTAAATAGGCTGAATTCCCTGTTGACAACACTGAGCAATGAGAGCATGTTATGTTTTTCATAGTGCATGAACTGGTTTCTTTTCGATGCATGTCTTATGTACTTTTCTTGATATGTTCACTGCTCTGTTGTGTGACTGGTGGTGATTGTATGAAAGACCTGGCTCATATCCTGGAGTTTGATGTTGCCTAATTTCCAGCAATAGTTGGGGATTGCTTCACTTCTTTTTTTGATAGTTGGCTTTGGATTTTGCATGCTGGGACTTATCAGTAATTAACAAAGGGGTGATTGTTTGGCGACTTGTACAACAGTTTGCTTACTTTCAGTGCTTATGGTGTAAAAAAACTCAGCTTGGTGAAATTCCTCTTACACGTTACACATAATAGGTGCAAAAATTCACCCTTATTCTTTAATCTGGTGAAAGATTTGTGCAGAATTTATTTTTGGTTATTTGTTTTAGAAATGCACCTATTTTGGGATTTTGGTGTCAGTTCATGATGATGCACAGGTTTAGTTATGCAATGCCACAATCAACTGTACTTCCTTATTTTGATGTAGGTTTGGGAGAAAGGATCAGACAGTATTACAGTTCATGCCTTGGGAGTCCTCACTGCTATAATGAGTAACTCACCCAATGCTAAGGTAAAGCCCTCTTTGATGTTCTATAGCCAAAACCTGCAAGTTTTCTGGGTTTTTTTCAATGCTACAGTTGTTATGATGCCTGCAAAAACTAGTGGCAGATGAGGAAAGTTACTTTCTGCTAATGTGGGAAAAATCATTGTATTTCCTTCTAGTGTATGGAATTGTGCCAGCTAGTTATCCCCTGTAGAGCAGCTTTCTCCAGCCTATTTCTGTCTCACTTCCCACAGGAGGTTTTCAAGGAGAGGATTGGCTACTCCCAGCTGTTTGATGTGCTAAAAAGTCAAGGTCAGCCCACCAAAAGGCTGCTGCAAGAGCTGATGAACATGGTGAAACATACGTTCCCTCATTTTCCCTAATGATACAGAGAAAGTTGAAGTCAACCTGCTCTAATTTAAATATTATGCTAATTAACCTGGAAAACTGATCATTTGACCCTGTTTATATTTAATTCTGTATATTGTATTGTCTGTCTTCTATCCAGGCTGTGGAGGGTGAGCATGCCCATGCTCGTCACCTCGGCATTAGTAATGACCAGCCTTTGCTGCTGCTTCTGCAGTGGCTGCCTGACCTTTCAGGTCAGAGGGACCTCCAGCTGCTGGTGGCCCAGTGGCTGGCTGCTGTCTGTGGTGGCTCCTTGTCTTGTCGCACTGTGGCTGTGGAAGCCGGCATGGTGGGGGCTTTGCTGCAGGTGCTCTCTCATCCCCAGAGTCTGGACAGGCAGTGTGCAGACGCCCTGCTGGGCCTCCTGCAGGACTTGGGCTCTCTGTGTCTGAGACCAGAGGAGTTGAAGAGTCTCTTAAGACTCCTCAGGGTTGACCAGGAAAATGGTGCAGTTGCAGGGAGGGTCCACCCCTACTGCACTCGCGTCATACGAGTGCTCTCAGCCATGGCAGCCAAAGAAGGCCAGAACAGTGCCTTGCAATATTTTGATCTTACACCCCCGATGGCAGGGATCATGGTGCCATCAATCCAGCGCTGGCCAGGCAATGGGTTTTCTTTTCATGCTTGGCTCTGCCTTAACATGGAGTTCCCCTCTTGTCACTCAGACTTCTCCAACAACCGTAAACCTGCTGCCAACTCTGGCATGGATACTCAGCATGACATGGAAAAAGGACCACGCAGGAAACAACTCTACAGGTAAAAATACACATTTATGTGGTTTAAGGTAACAATGAACTTTAATGTTCATGGCTGTGGAGTACAGTCTTTGACAGATGCACTTTTTCTTCCGTAAAGTTTCTTCTCAGCAAGTGGAACTGGACTGGAAGCCTTCTTCAACATGGATGGTGTGCTGGTGGTGGCTGTTTGCACTAAAAAAGACTACATGGCTGTCGCTCTGCCAGAGTGTCCACTAGCTGACTCATGCTGGGTGAGTGTGGAAACCTTGGAATGTAATGTAATGAATGGAAGACTTTTTCGCTTGAGAATTAAGTTGGTCTAAGGTTTAAACTAACTTTCAAAATGTATTTTTGTAGGAACTGAACTTTTTCAGTGTCGAGACTATTAAAAATATGTTTGCTCTTTAATCTTTCAATTTCCCAGCATTCAGTGGCTATAGTTCACATCCCAGGTCGCCGTCCTTTTGGTCAGAATCTTGTCACCATTTACATCGATGGAGAGCTACGTAAAACTGCTCAGCTTCGCTTTCCATCTTTAAGTGAGGTAACTGAAACTAGTATCTAATATATTGTTATTACAGACCAGTTCCTTTTTTATCATTCTAACTTCCTCTGTTTCTCCGCCACTTGAATCTGACCCTGAAGCCTTTTACCTCCTGCTGCATCGGCTCTGCAGGCCACCGAACCACTACCACCACCACCTCCCCCAACCTCCCCACATCCTTTTCCACCAGTCCATCACCCGAGTTTGCCTTCCCCACCCATGCCCCCTCCCTGTTCCGTTCCCAGTCCTTCCCAGCCTCCTTTGCAGGAGGCCGTTTTGGGTCTTTGAGAGACTCACCAGTGCACACAATTCCAGCAGGACTGCAGGACACAGAGTGGGGAACACCCACATCCCTGGATGGGCTTCTAGGCACCGCCTTCATCTGCCATGAAGCTCTGCAGCAAACCCAAGCAAGAGTTCTGCACGCTGCAGGTGGTCATGTTTTGCTGCAGTGCAAATGTTGTTCTACACTTTGAGAATCTGTACATTTTAGGATTTAGCTCTTCCAGGATTCAACAGAGAATCAAATGTTCAGGAAACCTGTAGTAAAGAAAATCACAGTTCCCAGTTTGTTTAAAGATTAGTCCTGCATACACTGAAAACAGTAGTAGTTTTTTAAAATATATACCAGTGTTTGCATATTTTATGACCTGCATTGCTTTCTACACTCCATCACAGGCCCTAATCACGTGTCCTTATTCAAAGTGGATGGAGAGCTATCTGAGCTCAATAGCAAGCTGTTGCTCTACTACACTCCACAGGTAACTGCCTGAGACTTAGGAAACCCTCTGTATTGCAGTACACTGCTTTTACAGGGTGTATTATAAACAGTACCATTACAAATTATGCTTGTTTACGGTTGTGTTTGTTTTTTCCAGGCCTTTAAAAATCAGATATGTCTTGACCTGGCACCCAATCACCATTATGATGGCAGGCTTACAGGACACAGGGTGGTGAACTGGGACATCAAGGTTGAATATAAAACATTTTGAATTTTTTATCGTTATGATTTTGCCACCGTCTCTCATTTATGGCAAGTGTGAAGTGTTAAAACCTGTCCCTGCCTTATATGACTGTACACTTCACACTTTACCATTTGATTTTCTGTTTTTTGTTGCTTTTTGGGGAAGGTTATCTGTGCTATAGGACTCAAGCAGAAGCTTAGAAAAAATATCATTTGTGTATATGATTTTTCTTTTTCCTTACAGGATGTTGTAAATGTGGTTGGTGGTATGGGGGTCTTGCTGCCCCTGCTTGAACAGGTATGTGAGGCTGAGCAGGTTTACAACGGTGGTCAGGAAATCTCAGACTTGCTGGGACCAGAACTCACTTCCTCCCGAGGCCCTGCTGCAATGCTGCTGCCACTGAACAAATCTGCAGGTCAGTTAATCTTGAACTCGGTTAATTTTTTCTGCATCATTTGTTGTATCCTGTTGTTGTAAAAAAATGAAAGAGTTGGTTCACCAAAATTACAGAATATTTGTTTCCACGTCCCTAGTAGTATTCAGATAGTTATGAATTTGTTTGCCCGGATTCTGAGATATCTACTTCTGAGATATTTTCTTCATCAAAATATAATAAAGGGGATGTTGTTGTATCATTGTTTTCTAAAGCAACAAACCTTCTTAATGCTAACACCAATAAAGCATTTGCTTTCAAAAAGTTTTAAGCTTAAATACTTTGGATCTGTTTTATCGAAATAAACAAACATATTCAATTTTTAAATGACTTTAAAACCAGTTATATAGGGTAATTTTATCAAAGGTTGACAGCATTAACACTTTTCAAATAACTCATCTTAGATGGCTTCATGGCTTCGTTCTGTAGCATCTATAGCCACATTATGCTTTTTGGTCTTCCATCAGTTTTCTCAAGAAATCAGAATCAGAATAATTCTTTAATAATCCCAGGGGTAGGGATGGACGGATTGCATTATAGTTACAGATGCTCAGGTATCCATAAATAAATATAAATCTGAAAGGCATAAAAATGAAGCTTAAATAGCTAAACAAAACAAAAGCCAAGCTCAGTATAATTGTCCCCATATTTTAACCAATATTCATGTTTAGCTGACTTAGGCACAGTGTCACTTGGCAATGTGGTCTGACTTAAATATTTGTCTTTGATAGTCAGTTAACTCTGCAGAGGAAAGGGCTGTTGTACCCTGAGTGACTTGAGTGGTTTCAAGAAAGATTGACATGCTGTATCACAATCAAATCAGAGTTTCTTTCCCCCCAAAGATAAGCGGACATAATATGCATGTTGTATGACCTGCAAAATAGTTTATGGTGTGCCTTGATTGTCTTTATGTGGAGTGGTTTGTACATTTACTTCACAAATGAAAGGTCCCTGGTTTGAGTCCCACCGTGGGAGTGTGGCATCAAGAAGGGCATCTGGTGTAAAATCTCTGCCAAACTACCTATCTAGATCTGCTGTGGCATCCCATTAGGGAAATACAAGTGAGCAGCTGAAGGTACTTACATGATGTGCCTTAAGAAATAGGAGTGCGTTTTTGGATAGATATGCTTCTACTGAAATATTTTAAATGCAATCTCTAAACCGTATAGGCCTGCAATACCATTCATCTTCACTGTATGGGGTGGTTGCTGTAGTCTAAGGGTAGGTTATCTTAAAACCTCAGTAAATTAAATCAAGCTTTCTGTATGTCTACATACAATTGATCTATGTTGGTCAGAAAATGGAATATGTTTATAGTTTCCAACCCTGTAAATATCACAAATACTTACTGTGAAGTGACTTTCAGGTTAGTTATGACATCCTGACTAGTAGTAAAGTAGAGTCTAGATGAAGTGCATGATGCAAACAGGAAGTTGTAGACAAAACAGTTAACATTTTGCAATCAGTGCTAAAAGGTTAAATGTCAGAATCTCTGTGGGCATTCCAAGCATCTGGAGGAGTAGTCTGCAAGAATTCTAGAAAAAAGAAAATAAGATGAATGGAAAAAACACTAATTGAGACATAATCTGGCATATGAATTATGACTCATTCTGAGATAAGATAATGTCAATAAAGTGCTTTGTAATGCACAAATATGACTGCGGGTAACACAGGAAATCTTGTTTTGCCCTATTTTTCTTCTCTCAGAGGGCAGACTAGAGAGAAACAGTATTGCTGCCTTCCTACTGATGGTGAAAAACCTCATTCGTCAACACCCTGTCAATCAAGAGAGCCTCCTGCAGTGCCATGGCCCAAGCATCATAGGAGCCATGCTTAGCAAAGTAAGTTCCCTTCATGTCTTATTTTTTCCAGCAAGTGGGAACTAAATGTGAGAAGAACTGATTAGCATCTGAAAGTAAATATCTGACCTTTTCCATTGTACTGCTGCTGCATAATTGGTGTGTAATGAATGGGTCTTGTGTTGTTGAAACAGCAGTGGTTCTTTCAGAATGACAGTATTAAATGCTTGTGTGGGGGAATTTATGCAGTTCGTCAGATTGCACAGTCACTCTCTAAATGAGAACAAGTGCTAGCAGCTATACAACTAGTTGTTTGAACAATTGTGGAAATATATGAAATTTATATGCAGAATGAAATATGAAAAATCACGTAAAATACAGATGAGTCACCTGTGGTTGGGTTGAAATTCCTTTGTCAGGCATTTTTTGTTCATTGTTTGATGATAAATTGCAATTTCTAAAATGGTTAATGGGAATTAGATAAGTAAAACTAGTCACTGTTAGGTTCTGGCTGCTGATAAATCGTAAATTAACAGCTAATATTGTTAGATCAAACAAATGAGTATTTATATGGTACATAGTAATATGGACAATATTAGCCTCATGTTACTGAGCTACATTAAATTTGTTTTTCCAGATCTTTTAACATGTCTGAATAATTGCAGTCACATTAACAGATTGACACACAGATTGCATGTCTCTTTGCACCTTGAATTGCATACATTAAAAGACTTTTTGTAGAATGAGGAAATATTATTGGTGTGAGACACCTGTTTTTAGTCTGTCTCACCCTTCTCAAACTAATCTTTTCAAAGCGTCACAGTTTATAAGTTTATCCAACAGGCTTTCTGTATTTAAATTTAGACAGATGACCTGTCACACAGAGTAACAGTTTATAAGTTACAGTTTCATTAATTTGTTTACTAAGGTCTGCTAAAGTATGTATAGGTGCAGAACTACATATAGGATGTGGTATCTCTAATTATCAAAGCAACAATCAAACAACAGTCACAGTACCACTTGATGTTCCAAATTAGTACATAGTATAGAATATTATGTGAGTCCTGTGGCAGACATGCTGTTGTGGGTTGAAGCCATGAAAAACATAAAAGTAAGAGTGATCTGAGCCTGAAATAACAGACCGATGAAGCCAGCAATGTTACATATACAAAATGCAAATACAAAAATTTCAAGAAAGTATCAGTGTGGGGTCTAGCAGAGTTATAGATGTATTTTTTAAATTTGGATCAGTGATAACTTATTGTATGCTTAAGTTCGTAAATTGTCATCATAATGCAGAGTTCTCAAATGTGACTGATGGTTTCAGCCATTCAAGTGTGGCACAGGCATGCCATCTGACTGGCCATGTGCATTTATAAAATTTTAAAGTGGTGGATCCTTTAAGGAAACTACACTGCTCAAAAAATGTAAGGAAATGCTTGATCATCACAGTATACAGTACTGGGCTGCAAACAGAGGTCCCATGAGGGGGCATCAGGCACTCACGCCACCTTCGTGGTGTCTGTTTCTGACAGTTTGGTCACATGAGTAGCCCACTGGGAGTCATTTTGTAGAGCTCTGGCAGTGCTCTTCCTGTTCCTCCTCGCACAAAGGAGCAGATAATGGTCCTGCTGCTGGGTTGATGCCTTTCTACGGGCCTTTATAGCTCTTGTTATGTAACAGCCTATCTCCTGGTAACTCCTTCACACTCAGAGACACAGCAAACCTTCTTGCAGTGCCATGTAGCTGGACTACCTGTGCAGCTTGAATGGGCTGCAGGTTCCATCTCATGTTACCAGCAATGACTAGGACACTACCAAAAAGCAAAACTAAGCAGACTCAGGTTCAAACCAAAAGGTGTGGAGGACCAATCTAATACAAGCAGGTTTTTGATGACAGGGTCTCTCTGCTTTGCACCTTGAGTGAAAAGCGCTGGCTGAGACAGTCTCTGCAAAAACCACTCCCTTTTTAGTGGTTGTCTTGCTGTTCCTAACTGGACACGTTTATGTCCCTGAAGTTTTACAGACTATGTTACTTAATTTTTTTGCACTTAATTATTAGGAATACAATTTTCACTATCAGAAAAAGCACATTCGTTTGGTGGATTACGCCATTGCTAAAATATAAAAGACATGCAGTATGCAAATGTCTAATTCATTCTGTAACTATTGTTGATGTTCCAGAGGTTTAAATGACTTTATGTTATACTGTAATGATTAAGTGTTTTCTAATTTTTCAGCCAGTGTATTTCTGTTCAGTTTGTGAGCAGTGACAGACAGAAACATGTATATATTATATACAGCACACAAATACTTCTACTGTGTATGCATACTTCATCAGACTTTTAGTTTTATTAAAAAGTTTCTTTATACACAAAAATCCAAATAAATGATCTATACTTTGAAACAAAGATGCTCTAACCTTTCTCCTATCTGCTGTATCTACTGCAGGTTCCTGGCAGTATGATGGACATGAATGTTCTAATGGCATGTCAGCTGCTGCTGGAACAGGTTTTCAATGAGGGCAACAGCCCTCTTCTACAGCAACTCTACCAGCACCTACTCTTTAATTTCCGTATCTGGACCAAAAGCCATTTTGCTGTTTGTCTGGGTAAGGCACGTGCAGCCCCTTTGTTATCAAGTAATGTATTTGTGAACCATTTGATGTCTGCCTAAGCTTTTGGTTTCCTTTTTTATGTATATACATGAAGAGAGGAGAAGGGGAAGGGTTAAAACATAATAGAGTGGAGATAGAATGCGTTAGTGTTCCAAGTTCAGGCTGTGGCATGGGTTAAAAGTGAATCTGTGACTGAAGCACCACTTCAGCACCCTGTATTTTAAATTACTGCTCTTCTTCACCACAATTTTTGCATATTAGTTTGACATTTATAAATGTTAATCTGAAAGGAGATGACAGACGTATTCTTTGTCTTCCAAAGCACATGTGCAATACCTGCAGTCCGTGATAAACAAAAGCAAGCAGCGGATGAAGAGGAAGTACGGGGTTCAGTACATTCTGGATACCATTCGAACGTACTACGGGTAAACCTTCCATTATAACGAGCTGTTAAATTAAGTCAGAAAAGGTTGTGTGAATTCAAAAATCAAAGTGTAGCTGACTGTTATTAAGTAACTATTAACATAAATGTTTCATTTACTTCTATTTTATGCCACGATTCAGATGAGAATGAATTCCTTTTTCTTCTCTTTGGTCATAGTGTGGAGAAAGATGGCAACGCTCTGTCTGATGAGAAGCAGACAATTCAGACCGCTTTGTTTGCCTTGCTGAAAGATTTTCTCAAGTCTCCTACACCAGAGGAGCTTCACAGTGTCCTTGCCTACATTCTGACTGCAGGAGAGGAGCAACAGGTAATATTTATATGTTTGACAGCTGCTTTTATTTAAGGAGTTTAAAACTGCTATCGTGTGACCTTTTCAGTGCAATATTTTACCTTTTATCTGCATGTTTTGGCTTTCTTACACTTTCACTCTTCTCTTGATACAACTTAAAACTTTATCCTCCCTAATCCATATTTCTTGGTTCTTTAATCAAATTCCTCCTTCACTCCTTTACTCTGTCTCTCTCAACCAGGTGGTGAGGGCCTTGGATGTGCTGTATGAGCTGTTGAGGAGCAGCCCTCCTCGTGAGCAGGTGCAGACTGTGCTGTTGGAGTGGGGTGTGGAACAGCTGTACTGTTTGCTGCTCACTCCAAGCTTTGAGGATGAGGCCAGAGAGAGGGTCTTTAGGGTGAGAACAAATCATAGGGCAGGCTTGTTAACACACTTCTACTTATTACGCAACAATATACTAAAAACTGCCAAAATAGGATTTTCACATTTTCCCTGTGGTTTACAGGTCTTATACAAAATGATCAAGAGTGAACGAGTGTCTGAGCGCAACAAGCAGCGCATCAAGCTGAAGGATTTTGGCTATCTCGGCCTAGTTTGTTGTCTTGAAAACATTCCCGTATCCATGACCACTGTCCGCTGTCTGTACGAGCAGGTCCTCGCTACAGGTAATACAAAACAAGCTTTTTCCTTTCATAAATTAAATGAATGACAAAACATACATACATATCAAAGCTTCTGAAGTTTACATAAGAACTGACCTTTATAGGGACTATATTGATTTAGTGTGATTTGGCTGTAAAGATCTCAGGCTTCTCTTAAATATAATATGAAGGGATGGCGCTTGCTTTGTAGTGTTTAAAGTATCAAAAAATACTCCTAATAAACTCTACAGCTATTATTCCTTCCAGAAATCATGACCCGGTTATTATTAATAGGAACAAGAAGATGCAGAAGAAGAACTATATTTGCATAGCACTTTTAAAAACACACAGTTACAAAGTGATTCGCAGTCTGGATAAAACATACATTAAAGAAGTCTTATGTATCCCAGCATTCAAACACACAATTAAACATGCAGTCTTTAATTAATTCATGCAAAAATACAGTACATACTTCAGTACATGCATTTGGGTTGAATTATAGTCTTTGAAACAAATCTGAAAAATCTGATCTTTGCAGTCAGTGCAAATCAGGTGACTTTAACCTGTAGATACTGGAAATTTATCTCAGGCAAATGTACAATTATCAAGAATAAAGTGTCCTATAATTAAAAATAGCAAGTTGGTTAAAATGGAAATTTCTCTCAAAGTCAGTAAATGCATGCAGATTTGAAGCTGCAGTGGGAAGAAGTTTCAAGAAGGGTACATGTATTTTCTAAAAATAAGTTAATGCTGACTTTTGGGTTTAGACTGGCTTTGAATTCAGCTCTCTTGGCTTAGCCTGTTATTGCTCAACACCTTACTTCCTTTGTTGGATTTTTATATTTTATGCCACTTTTTACCACTTGCCTGATGTGTTCTGAAAAGATCTGTGTTCAATAATAAAGTCTGAATACAGAAGCCAAAGGAGATGTAGGACTTTAGTTCACGCTCAGACCTCTTCAGTCATGCTAAAAGGTTATTGCAGATTTTTTTATACTAAAAACATGTTGCCTACCTCAGATTTAAATCAGCTAATCAAACAAACTGAATAAAGAGCAATAACTTCCTTCCTGTAAAACAAGTTTGGAGTGATAGAGGAATCTGACATCAACTTACAAACCCATAAATTAAATTTGCTGCTGCTCCACAGATGCCAGTCCTAATTTTAGAGACCTCCTGGCTGTGGCCTGCCTGTCCCATCGAGCTGAACTCACAGTCCGACTGGACGTCTGTCGCAAGGTCAGTCTGCTTTTAGAAAACATAAACATTATCATACTCATATGCATCATCTCAGTAATGAAAAAAATCTCTTGCTTTGTTC
This sequence comes from Etroplus canarensis, assembly GCA_015106775.1. Lineage (NCBI taxonomy): Eukaryota > Metazoa > Chordata > Actinopteri > Cichliformes > Cichlidae > Etroplus > Etroplus canarensis. The sequence goes on along the minus strand of VUQH01055112.1, from coordinate 39,349 downwards.
TCTCTAAAATCACCCCAGCTCTTTCATCTGATCTACTCCAATGAAGATTATGTGAAACAGCTCGCGAAACAGCCTGGCTGGCAGGATGTTCTCACCAAACTCTATGTAAAAGAGTCCTATAAGGTCCATGCTGCCACCATTGCAGACTCGAGCAACCACACTTCATTAGAACCAAACTATCGGCCACCACTGCGCAGAGCTCAATCTCTGGTCATAGAGGACACACGTACAGACATTTTCATGAGCTACCGCACCTCGCAGGACATCGAGGATGAGGACGAGGAGGATGAAGGGGGTCAGCGGGACATCTCTGAGGGATTCTCGGATTTATCCCAGTCACCTCCCAGTGGCGGTGGAGGAACGCTGAAAAACTTCACAGACTCTCTCCATTTTAAGTCGTTTGACTCAGTGGATCAGGGGAGCCACTCATCCTCTACCTCCAATCCGGTTGACATTACCTCATCTCATCCCGAAGAGGAGGGAAGAGACTATCAGCCACTTTCCCCTTTTGGTACATCACCTTTTGATATGGAATTGGGAGGTGTGGGAGAGACTGGCTCACACACACCTGCAGGCAGTCTGACCAACACACCATCTCCTCTAGAGCACTACAAATCATTTCCTCCACTCAGACCAAGGAAGAGCTCCAGTTTGTCAAATGTACTGGATGATGCCAGCTATGGGACAGACCCTCCTACTGGAGACACAATCTCAAACACATCCAACCCACAGGTATGGCTGCTTCCATAATTCAGGTTTTGTTGACATTACCACCTTAATCAGAACTTTGAAATCAATCAGAGACCTTACAGATAAACTCATGTTCCTTGCCTTTGTTGTTTGATGAGATTTGAGTTCTTTTCACTGACAATTGTTTACATTACAGCAGACACCTGAGGAGGAGCTGTGCAACCTGCTAACCAACATTGTTTTCTCGGTCTTGTGGAGTGGCAGAGGGGCAGAGGGGCCAGAGGATGTGGTGTGGAGAGAAAGAGGACAGGTATTTTCTGTTCTTACCAAACTGGGCTCCTCCTGCCAGCTGGTCCGCCCTCCCGATGACATCAAACGCAGGTCAGTTACTTGGACTTGGAGAGCAACTACAGCAGGAATTAACCTGTCTAGCAGTGGAAAAACAAATTAAACCACTTGTTGATCTTTATCACTTTTTTCTAAATATCTAAAAGTACTGTCAGGTTTGTGGTGATTTATTCAAAATTTGTTTGCCATTGTGTGTACCAGTTTGCTGGAGATGATGCTGGAGTCATCACTGTCAGACCTGAGGGACGCCCAGGGAGCGTTTCTGCCTTTCTGTCCCAGTCTTGTTCGGCTTCTAAGGCTGCTGCAGGACTTCCTGTTTGCTGAGGGTACAAACAACCATGCATTGTGGAGTGAAAAGGTATATCAGCTGATATTTATGTAACAGCAACTCTTTCTGTGTAATGACTGCTTGATTATCTCCAACTTCATAAACAAACAGTGCTTAACAAAGTTATTAGACCACCTGTAATAAGAACAAGAAAGACCGTACAGCATCATGAAGTGCTTTAATGCAGACTCTTTCCTTTTCAGTGAGTTCTCTACATTTCATCCTTTTGAACAGGAATGAGGAATTTCAAACTGAATTCACCTTTTTATACTCAAATTTGAGCTGGATCACTGGACTTCTCTGAGAAGTCAGAAATTAATCAAGCAAAACATTTAACTACTAAAACTATTTTTTTCTGTTCAGGAATGCAAGTAAATAACAATAATATGACATCTCAATCAAGAAATAATAATGTGCTTTGCTATTTTTTCTGTTTTTCATTTTAAAAAACTACATTTTTAAATTATAAATATACAAAAATAAACAATAATAATTATATCTTAGCAATAAAAATATCATTTTGGTTAAAGAGCTTCTACATACTGGTGTATTAACCATTACACAAACATAAAAAATGATTCTGGTAATTACCAGCACTTGGTAATTTATTGCAGCTGTGGCATAAACCTTAATTGGGTGGTGGTCTAAAAAGTAGTTAAGCCATGTAAATGTGAGACACCAAAGACAGAATACTCTTAATCCCAGGCGGAAATGGCTTTCAGCAAAGAACATAAGGCAAGGATAGCACTGTTATACCCCTTTTATGGTTATATAAGCCAAATAAAGCAACATTACAAAAAGAATCAGCTCATAGTAATATGGGCTACCAGTTTGTAGATCATATTAAAGTTAAGCTATCACGTTTTATCCTCTTCATCAGTCATATTCTACCATTTTAAATGTACAATTGTAATAAGTATATAAATCTACATAGAAGCAGAATGCTCCATATCCTTTTGTCAGTCCTTTTGTCCTCATGCCAGTGATTTGGTCTGTCTGTGATTTTTTTAATGTCAGTGTCATTTCAAAATAAAATTTCAACTAGAATCAATTATACAAATTGTATTATTTACAGCGACTATGCTTTATGGACTTAAAACAGTACTCTTGCATTTTTAGAAATACCTTTTGTTACAAAAATTAAAAGAGTAGATGGCTTATGTTAACTTATGGCATGGTTTGGCAGTCTCAGTAATTGTTCCCAAACAAAAAAAAAGTCATACATTTTCTAAATAGTTTCCACCTATATGGTATCTTTCAATCTCAGAGGTTATCCAAAACAGTTTTAAATGTGTTTCTCATTCACCCTGTCACTTGCCAATGGAGATAGAGCTACCATGTGAGGTGCTCACCTGCCATTGGGACCAACTTGGGGTTTCTTGCTCATGAACTCTTTTGGCTTTTGGAGAAAGCAGGGATGGAACCACCAACCCCATAATTAGTGAAAAACCTGCACTACCACCACGTTGAGCCACAGCTCTTATCTAATGGTTGTAGCATTTTATCTACAGAAATGAAACTGGCAGCGATTTTCTCAGCAGGAAAGTAAATCAGTATTTCCAAAACATTTCTAATTTACAATTTGAGTATATTATATTTGATCTGTGTGTTACAGACAGTAGTGCTACACTATACACTACTCCAAGTGTTTTGTCATGAATAGCTGAGAGATTTTTAAAGTTAAATTTGTCTGTGCAATATTAAATACTGTCAAACTGTTAGTTTAGGGATGTATTTAAAACAGACTTTCATAGTGTATGTTGGGCCAATGAAATAAAATTATTTTTTAAAAACACAATAAATCTTTAAATGTCAAAAAAGCCATGTTGTAAAGTATAAGATGAGTAAAGGAAATGCTCATTATGTTGATACTAGAGGCTTTGCAATAATAAACATCAGGACAATTATTCCTTGCTTGCTTTACTGATGAGTGGAATGGCATGATTGGGTGTGAAGGCTGCATTTGAATAATCTTTTTAAATGCAGGTTAAGCTGTGTTTGATGCACTAAATTGGCTTTGGGTTTTTATAGATACGGCAAGGTGTGGAAACAGGTCTTGGCTTTGTATTGAGTCCATTGTTCACAGATGTTGTTGTATTGCAGATCTTTGAAGGGGTGGTGAACCTGCTGGACAAGTTAAACGCCTGGCATAGCACCCCTGGCAGCCCGGGAAACACCGAACTGAAAGAAATGGCCCAGATCGGCCTGCGAATCATCACTGGCTATATCCAGCAGCAGCACCCAACGGTCAGCTGTACCCACAACTCAACCTATCCAGTGGACCAACCATGAATGTCCAATATTTTTCATTGTGAATGTCTTTCACAACAAAAACACCTGCAACATTAAATTTAGCTGAATTGCAAAGGTTTACAGTACTCAACTTGATAAGTGAACCCAGATAAAGACTGTTTTTAAATACCAGGCCTTCTATGGCTTTCTGCTCAAAGACATTGCAGTCATACTTTTTAGGGAGTGTTCTGTATGAAAGGGCAGCTCTTCTCTGAGTTATGACTGCTGTTCCTGCTCTATGTGCTGTAGGATTGTGGGATTGAGAGAGAGCAATATTAAATGAACTGACCATAAGGCTTTCCATCACATGGTGCTGATTTTGTTCATCTCCTAAGTAGTGAAACTCCCACTAAAGCTATTTGTTTTTGTTACTTTAAATATAAATCAGCTCAGTTGCAGCCTGACATGCATCACAACCTTGGGTTTGTTTAAAAAATACAGGCACTTCTTACATAGGTATGTTAAGTCATGTGGTTGAAACTAACTGTGGATATTTGCTCAATCTATGCACTTAAGTATGACTTGGAGTGACTTTTACACCCCTTCATACTTCTGCTCTCTAAGAGGCAGGTAATTTACTTTTTACTCAAAATTTGTTTTACAGTATTTCTTGTCAATTTCAAAAATCGATTTTTTTTCGAAACATTTTATCAGCTCTTAAAATATGATTGATTTTTAAGTTAGAATTAGCTCCATAAATGCTGAAATAACATATAACAAATATTGTCTGCAGAATAATTACTACTTACTAGTAGTATTCCAGTAGTGTTACGTGTCCCTTTCCTGATTAAGCACTTTTAGATAGTACTTTAGGGGATGTAATTGAGTAGATTTTTTTACTGCAGTTTTGATACTTTTACTTAAGTTATCAATTAAGCAAGCTTTGACAAATGTCCTCGTTTTCTTTTTAGGGTGATAGATCATAATTACTATAACAAAAACACCATTACACACATGTTTTTAAGCATGAACTTTTTTCTTGAGCTCTCATACATGAAATTCTAAAGTGTTTTCCTCTTGCCCCTCTTCAGGTGTGTGAGATGGCTTATCTTAAGCTCCAAAGCCTTCTTCAGACTGTGCTCTGCCTGAGCTGGGAGGAGGTTTGCTTCTTGCTGGGGCGGATTGGTTCCCCCTTGTGGCCCGGTGGTGTAATGGACAGCACCATCTGCGAATACCCAGAGACTTTCTCGCAGCTTGTGCCCATTGTGCGTACGCTACTTGACCAACATGCTGACCCCATCACCATCCAGAACCTACTACCTAACCTGCCCATCACCAATGGCAGCACCACCTTCGCCCAGGACCTGAAGGCTTATTGTCAAACACTGGAGTGGCAAAACTTTTATCAGCAGCAGGTCAGTGTCAGTTAAAAGTGGACATTTAAAAATAGATTCCATTTATCTTTTGTTGTGGGAGTCTAGAGAGCTCTTCTCCCTTACTACACAAGTTTAATCAACCATTCATTCTCAGATACTGCTGTCTCTGTTCTTTGTCAGATTTGTGTACATTAAGAATATTTGCAATTTTATTTTGTGGCCTTACCAGTTATCTCCCAGTGGTAACCGAGAAATCTAATGCAAAGTTTGAAAAAAATGTATCAGAAGTTTAGAAAAATGAAAAGGCAACCGTAAACTCCCTAATGTTGTCTGGCTGACCTGCAGTTTATTTTAGCAGAGTTTAGTTTATGCTTGAACTCAAAAAGCTGAAATATTCCTTGAACTGATGCCAAACAGACACACTCCATGCTTGCTGAGGATAGATTTGTCTTGCTCCATGTGACAGTGCATGTTCATAAATCTGTTTTGTTTAGATCACTAATGTATACGGATCGTACAGTACATTAGCCAGTATGGCATAACATTGGCTGACATGACAGTTGTGAAACTTGGCCATAGCAGTTTTTCTCAGACACTGAGTGATCATACACTGTCTGTCTTGGTGTGTGTACATGTTTGCAGTTTATTTATAGTAAATTTGTTATGAATATGTGTGTGTTTCTATCTATCTATCATTTTTTTTAGTTTTAGCATTAAGTGGTAAAACAGTAAGCGGAAAGGACAGTTGCTTAATAAAAAAGTACATAAAACTTTTTTTACAGTGAAAAATATGGTAAATGAGTGAGATGGATAAGAGATTTCAAGTTTCTTATTAGCTATGAAGTTATCATTTATACTTAATATTTTATTCTTGAACTACAGGGGGTTTATTGAATAAAAATATTCATTTATTTTGTTTAGTTTGCATCATATTTTATAACATCTCTAATTATTCCTAAAATGTGTCTTTAGGTTCAGCCCACCATGGAGCAGTATGAGTTGGACACATTTGGGAGAAGCCATGACATCATGTCCAATTTCTGGAATTCCTGCTTTGACGATCTCATGAGTACAGCGCTTAGACGGGACAAAGAGAGATCTGACAGCAAATCCAAGTTTCAGGTTAAGACTTCTCTGCTTTCACGCTAGAAACTGTGTCACACAGGAGCATGCTGAAATTCAGTGTCAGATTACTTATTTTACATTTATGCCTGTAAAAACAGGAGGTGGTAGTTGATCCCTGCTTGAAGCGAGTCAGAAGTGAGAACAACAGGTACCTCATTTGGCAGAAGCAGAGCTCCAGCCAGCAGGGGGTGGTGTGGCAGCATTGGAAGGCTCTACGCAGGCTTTTGACCTGTGAGAGAGGAGCATGGGCCAATAGGTATGACAGCCTCTCTCACCTAGTAAATTTCTGGCCAATAATACATCTCTAAGAATAATATCTGTATTGCTAAGACAAAATTGTTATTTTGCTGTTCCTTGATACCCAAAGTGTATTGATTTGTAATTTTATTTTTTGATATCAGAGTTCAGCCAGAAGTAAAATGGAAACTGTCCAATGCTGAAACCTATTCAAAGATGCGCCTCAAACTTGTGCCCAACTATAACTATGATCCACACAATGAGGCCAGTGCCCTGCGGGACAACATGGGTATGTCACAGATTGCAAGCATGTGATTTTTTTCTTAAAGCAAAATGGTGCACTGATGATTTTGTCAATTTTTTTGTGATCCTCAGGAGCTGAAAGTCCTCGTGGCTCCGAACCCCTCCCATTGGCTGTTGCTAAGGAAGCAAAAGTGAGTGACATGGAGGATGATCAGTTAGGAGAAGAGGACCTTGTCTTTTTGGATAACACGTGAGTCCCAAATTTCTATACACTTTCTATAGAATCTGTAGAACATTAGGATAAAAAGGTGGACCAGGCAAACTTTTTTAAAACTAAACATCCAGTTAAACATACACTAAATGGACAAAAGTACTGGGCCACACCTCTTAATCGCTGAATTCAGATGTTTCGTTCAGTTCTATTGCTATAGGTACATAAAATCAAGCACCTACCCATGCAGACTCCGTTTGGAAACATTTGTGAAAGAATGAGTCTTTCTAAAGAGCTCACTGAATTCCAGTGTGGTACTACCGAGTAAAGTTACAGAGTGGGGCAGCCAAGTACACAAAGTTACTAATGCTGTGCTGACTCTAACTGCAGAGTTCCAAACTGCGTCATACATAAACATCCGCACAAAAACTGTACACCATGAGCTTCATTGCATGACTTTCCATGGCCAAGCGCCTGAATGTAAGCCTTACATCACCAAGCACAATCCCAAACATTGGACAGAGTGGTGTAAAGCACCCAGCCACTGGACTCTGGATCAGTGGAAACGTGTTCTGTGGAGTGATGAATCACATTTCTATGGGAGTCTGATGAATAAGTCTATGTTTGGCAAATGCCAGGAGAGCACCTGCCTGCTTAGCTGTGCTGTGCCAGAGGGTTAACACTATAGGGTTGTTTTTCTGTGGTTGGCCTGGGCCCCTTAGTTCCAGTGAAGGGAAATCTTGAAACTTAAACTTACCTAGACATTTTGGACAATTCTATGCTTCCAATGATGTGGGGACAGTTTGGGGAGAGCACATTTCTGTTTCATCATAAATGTTCCTCAGTACAGCAAGCAAAGTCCATAAAGGCATGGTTGAATGTGTCTGGTGTGGAAGAACTTGACTGGCCTGTACAGAGCCCTAACCTCAACCCCATTCAACACGTTTGGGATGAATGAGAGCATAGACTGCGAGCCAGGCCCTCTTCTCCAACATCAGTGTGGTACCTCACAAATATGCTTTTGGATGAATGGGCAAAAATTTCCACATACACACTCCAAAATCTTGTAGAGAGCCTTCCAAGGAGAGTGGACGGGACTAGTTCTATATTAATGCCTATGGAAGAATGGGATGTCATAAAAGCTCCTATAGGTGTAATGTGTAGGTGGCCCAATGCTTTTGTCCACATACTCTATCAGTAAATATGCAGGGTAGAAAATGTAAGTTTGACTTTTTCAATGCTTGCAGGGTGGAGGGAGAAGACGAGAACCAGAAAGAAAAGCTGGTTCTGTCTGAAGAGTGTGAGCTCATTACCATTGTGGCAGTTGTTCCTGGTCGTTTGGAGGTTACGACACATCACCTGTACTTCTATGATGGCAGCATTGAGAAAGAGGAGACAGAGGAGGGTAAGAAATATGTGACTGTGACAACACCACCTCACTGCATATTGTCATTGTCACAAGTGTTCTACCTGAGGTGGATTTTAAATGTGTCCCCAGGAATTGGGTTCGACTTCAAGAGACCTCTATCGCAGCTCAGAGAAGTTCATTTGAGGCGCTACAACCTGCGAAGGTCTGCACTGGAGCTTTTCTTCATCGACCAGGCTCACTACTTCATCAACTTCAGGAAGAAGGTGGCACCTATTTTAAACTGAACTACTCTGGAGGATGCAAGCATAATGTTGTGCTTGTACTTAAAGTTATTCCTCTGCTCTTGAAGTCATTTGGTAGTGTGAAGCAGAGGCTTCTAAAAGCACTAAAATTCTCCGTCTCTCACCCTTTAGGTACGAAACAAAGTGTACTCTAGGATACTGGGTCTGCGTCCTCCAAACCTGTTTTATTTTGGCTCCCGCTCTCCCCAAGAACTTCTGAAGGCATCAGGACTGACACAGGTGTTAATTTACATCAGTTCTTTAGATCAAGCTGAGTTATTCTGATCTGAATGATTTTTATGTTTGTAACCAATCTATTGTTGATGTTAACAGAAATGGGTGTACCGAGAAATCTCTAATTTTGAGTACTTAATGCAACTGAACACCATTGCTGGACGCACCTACAACGACCTGTCGCAGTATCCTGTGGTAAGGATGCCGCATAACCTGACATTGTTTACTACTTTTATCTATGCGCCTATTATCACCAAAGATGTTGCAGCATGAGGAAATGTCACAGTGAGTTGTATGCTTTGTTTTTCTTCAGTTCCCCTGGATCTTGTGTGATTACACCTCTCCTGTTCTGGATCTGGAGGACCCCTCAGTTTTCAGAGATTTGTCCAAACCCATTGGTGTGGTCAACCCACGTCATGCACAGAATGTCAGAGAAAAGTAAGTGGGAATATTACAGTATAATTTTGCTTTTAAAAAGAAAAGAGATTGCTGCTTAGGAGCCACCTTTCAGTGCTCCATTATTTCCTGCAAGCACTTCAATGCACCATCTGAGGTTTTGAAGCAGTCCCTGTGTTACCACCTGACAATGACATAATGTCAACAAAAATAAAGGAAACAAAATACTCTTTTTGAAATGAATATAAGTAATAATTATTCATGATTACGTCAATAATGTTTGGAAATATTTTTTTCATCTTTAGATATGAGAGCTTTGAGGACCCAACAGGCACCATTGACAAATTCCATTATGGCACACACTACTCTAATGCAGCAGGAGTCATGCACTACATGATCCGCATGGAGCCATTCACCACCCTGCATATCCAGCTGCAGAGTGGAAGGTGGGTAAGAACGCTGACTAGTTTAGGAGTTTGTTGAGTTTCCTGTTATTTTGTAATCTCATTCTGGTCCTTGTTGCTGTTTTTTAGGTTCGACTGTGCAGACAGACAGTTTCACTCAGTGGCAGCAGCCTGGCAGGCTCGCATGGAGAGTCCAGCTGATGTCAAAGAGCTCATCCCTGAGTTCTTCTACTTCCCAGAATTCCTGCAGAACATGAATGGTAAAGAGTGCTGAAATTGACTCTTTTAAAATGTATTCATTGTGGGGTGTGAATGTGATTTGTTGTTGATATGAAAAAAAATGTTTAGCGAAAACACTAACACATTAACTGCTGCATGATTGTTACAGGCTTTGACCTTGGCCAGTTACAAATATCTCAGGACCCAGTGACTGGTGTTGTTCTGCCTCGCTGGGCAACATCAAGGGAAGACTTTATCAGAAAACACAGGAAAGCCCTGGTGAGTCTACACAAACATCCTGAGTCTTAAAATCTTAGTGATGCATCTGTTTTCAGGATTGTTTATTAACCCTAGTCCTGTCAGCCATACGACCAGCTGGACAGCCGGCAGTGAATGAAAACACCGGAAGTGATCAATATATAGATGAACAGCAGTACATAAAACTTATCTGGGACATCAATATATTGAGGTCCGGCAGTACTAGGGTTAAGGTAACTTTTAAAGATAAACCTTTTTAATCTTAAAATCTAGGAATCTGAGCATGTGTCCAATCACCTCCATGAGTGGATCGACCTGATCTTTGGCTATAAGCAGAGAGGCGAAGAGGCAGTGAATGCTCTCAATGTGTTCTACTACTGTACTTATGAAGGCAAGGCGGAAACTTTAATCAAAATTAACTGTTATTCTATTTTCTTGTATGTGAATCATACTTACATTTTGTTTGACTTCCCTGCAGGCGCAGTAGATCTGGATGCAATAGCCAATGAGAATGAGCGTAAGGCCTTGGAAGGTATCATTAGCAACTTTGGACAGACACCCTGTCAGCTCCTTAAGGTACACTCAGAATATTTCACAGTTGCTTTTAAAGATTAGTAATTCTCTGACTGAGTCTTTTAAAGAGAGGCAATTTTACATAAGATGTATATCTCCAACCAGGAGCCTCATCCTCCTCGCATGTCAGCTGAGAATGCATCTAGACGGCAGTCCCGCCTGGACACTCTCCCCCCGAATATCTTTGACCATCTTAAAAAACTCCGGCCATTTGTGGAGGTGGGGCCTCAAATGCTTAAAAATTCCTGTCATGTTTTCAAAACGTAGTGTGTATGTATGGGTGAAGATGCAAGAAGTAGAGGTGGTGAAAGCAGATGAGTTTATATACCTGGGGTCAGTCATCCAAAACAACAGACAGAGCACAAGAGAAGAAGAGAGTGAAGTGGGTGGAGATGGGTGTTAGGGGTGCTTTGTGACAGAAGGATAGCAGCAAGACAAAAAGAGAAGGTCTACAAGACAGTAATGAGACCTGCTATGATTGTTTAGAGACAGTAGCACTGACAAAAAGACAAGAGGTGGAGCTGAAAGTGGTAGAGTTAAAGATGCTGAGATTTTGGCTGGGAGTGACTAGGATGGACAATTTAGAAAAAGAGTAAATCAGAGAGGCAGGTTTGGCACTTCAGAAATAAAATCTGAGAGGCAAGGCTAAGACGGTTAGGACATATGCAGTGGAGGGATAGTGGATACATTGAACAAAGGATATTGAAGATGGAGCTGCCAGGCAGGAGGAAAAGAGGAAGACCACAGAGAAGGTTTGTGGATGTCGTGAAGGAGGAAAGAGGGTTGGTGTAATAGAAAAGGATGCAAGTGATAGGGGGAGATGGAGGCAGATCATCCACTGTGGCAACCCCTAAACCCCTATTTATACATGTGTTTTTATGTGCACCTCAGGTGGTAAGTGATGGGCTTCCTCTGGTCCAAGCAGTGGTACCAAAGAACCAGAACCGCTCCTTCATCATCCAGGGCTCTGATATTCTGGTAAGGGCCAGATTTCTAACTAAACACAGCAGGACAGCAGTAAGAAACTCATATTAAATGTAATAAGAGAAGCTTATGATTTTTATATGGTGGTAATTTTCTTTGTAGGTGACTGTAAGTTCCAACGGGTTGATAGGGACACACAGCTGGCTGCCATATGACAAAAACATCGCCAATTACTTCACCTTCACTAAAGATCCCACAATGGCCAATCCCAAGTGAGTGCCTTCACAAATAATGCATCGATGGGAACTCTATTTTCAAAGAAGAGAAGTACTTGTAAATTAGATGCAATAATGTTCTGATAAGGACTCAAGAGGAGGCAGGTGTGGCAAACAGCAAACAAGCTTTACTTATAATCTGACAGAAGAACAACCTGCAATACCCAGCAGAATATTACCTGGTATTATTTTCTTTTCTGACAAAGTTATCTTAAGTACAGAATCATTATCTGATTCTACAGATGCAGAAATGAAATTTTGGGTACTTGGGATTCAAATGATGGATGTTAGATTTGTATCCATAAATTTCCAACTAATGAGTACGAATCTGCTTACTGACATCACGGTTATTTCATTACAGCTTTTTCTAGGACAAAAAAAAATCTCTTAACAGTTGAATGCTGTCCATGGCTGTGAAGATTAAAAGCCTGTTTGATTAATTGAGATTTGGTTTAATTGCTCTTATTTTAGTTTATCTTGTCCATAGATCACATAAAAGGACAATAAATCATGATAAGAACCATTTGAACACAGGTTTTCACACAGGTTGTAATTTGTAAACACCATGACAGCTTAATTACTGATTATAAATCTCCTCCACATTTAACCCATGGCTCTCTCTTGTTCCTTGTTTAAAACTCACTTTGATTTTTTTCAATCCTGCGTTGTGTTGTAGAACTCAGCGTTTCTTGAGTGGACCTTTCTCTCCTGGAGTCGATATCAGTGCTCAGGTGCTGGTCGTGTCAAATGATGGTCGCCTGCTGTTCAGTGGAGGACACTGGGATTGCAGCCTCCGTGTCACCCAGCTAGGGAAAGGCAAGCTGGTGGGCAGGATCTGCCGGCACATTGGTGAGTTCTAATTGTTATGTGTCAAAAGGAATATTTGTATTTTTGGCAATACTACATGTTAATTGGTATGTTTGTGTGGTTCCCAAAGACATTGTTACTTGCTTGGCTCTGGATCTCTGTGGCATCTACCTCATCTCTGGTTCAAGGGACACATCCTGTATAGTGTGGCAGGTTCTACAACAGGTGATCATCTTTACATTTAGCCTCACTCACATACAACAGCTGTATGCATCAGTAATAAGCTGGTATTCTCAAAATGAAGCCTTCACATATGGATTCTCTTTTTCGTCTTTCAGGGTGGTTTCTCCAGTGGCTTATCTCCTCGGCCTGTGCAGATTCTCTGTGGACATGACCAGGAGGTTACCTGTGTGGCCATCAGCACTGAACTGGACATGGCCATCTCTGGATCGAAGGTCAGATATGTTCAACTTAATAACTTTGTTAAACTAAAGATGCTAAGTCAGAAGTGTTGTTTTAATCTCCAGAGCACATGGTTCTTAGATTATGTACAGCTGTTTCATACATGAAGTCCAAGCAACTTTGAGAAGGGAAAATTAGACCAGGCCATTGCACAGCTGCTCTTTTAAACTTCAAACAGGAGGTAGTAAGCGCCTCGAGGCAACTTTTGTTGTGAATTGGCGCTCTATAAATAAAATTGAATTGAATTGAATAGTATGCTTCAGAGATGTTTTCACTTCTAGGAATACTCAGTTCGTTTTAGAGCAGGGTCCTGCTTGAGTAGAGTGCCCAGAAGGCATGATGTCAGCTCGCTCACTGTAGATCCACCAAACAATTACCTGTGCTTTTCTCATCTGGGTGCAACCTTAAAAACCATTTAATGTCTGGTCCAACCAAAATGGATGTTTGCATTCTCACACGGAGCTCTGTCAGGCAATGCCTGCAAAAGTTAATTGCTGCAGTACATGTATTAATAGGTTGTTTGTACAGATTTCTTAATATCTGTTTAACTTTAATAGCAACAGTATGCTTGAAAATGCCACTTGCCTGTTCTCCAAGCAAGCTGTAAAACAAACACAGGTTTAATAGGTATACAAATGTTGCCATTCTATAGCCCTGTGGTATTATGCTTGGAAAGTCAAGTAAAACGCAATTATCCTGCACAAACCACACTTCTGACTAGCTCACTTGTTGACTGTTTTTCCATAGCCTTCTAAATAGCCTCAAAACCAAAGAAAGTACAAAAAAATTCAGGTCGGTGATGCTTGACTCTAATTATAGGAACTTAAATTTTACTTCTTACGCCGAGAGTTGTCACCTCACACTATGAGAAGATGCCTAAACACTGATATTCTAGCTACACGAGTCCACGTAACATTGGTTTAAAAATCCTGAGTTCCAGTGTGAAACTAAAATAAGGTTTAATTGCTGTTGCATTGTTACCGAACCTCTGGCTCTGCTTGCTGTGTCAGGATGGAACTGTGATAGTACACACAGTCCGAAGAGGCCAGTTCTTGCGAACATTGCGGCCTCCTGGTGATAGCTGCATACCTGCCCAAATCTCTGAGCTCCAGGTGGGAATGGAAGGCCACATTGTAGTACAGACGTCTCTAGAGGAATGCTCTAGCAGAAAGGTACATCAGTATTTTAAAGTGCATTTGAAAGTGCTGGCACTTCTTTCTGTCTTCTAAATTCACCAATATCCAAATATTGCTTGTTCCTATAGGGGAAGTACTCCATTCATGTTTACTCAGTGAACAGCTGTCTGCTGTCCTCTTTCACCATGGAGGAGCAGGTGACTGCACTCCACCTGGTGTCTGAATACATCATCCTTGGGACTATGCAAGGCAGCCTCCACATACGGGACTTATACAGGTAAAGAAATAAAAATGCAATGGTTAATTTTAGGGAAGCTTATTTACAGCATTTATAGAAATATATAGGCCTAAAAGTTTGGTTCTAACTCTACTCTGTTTGGCAGCCTGGATGCATTGGTAACACCCCTGGCCTTGAGGGTCCCTGTAAGGAGTGTGTCTGTCACCAAAGAGGGCAGCCACATCCTAGTGGGACTAGAAGATGGGAAGTTAATTGTGGTGGGGGCTGGGAAGCCTGAGGAGGTGAGAAGCTAGAATGATCCTGTGACATGTGGGAGTGGGGGTGGTGCATGCTTAGACACTTAAGTGTGGGAAGGATGGTCTACTCGTATGCTAACTATTTGTTGAAAAAAAGGTTTTCTTATGATAATTGAGTCCTCTTTAGAAGTGAAGATTACATGTTACTCCTCCTCTTCTCAGGTTCGCTCAGGACAATTCTCTCGTCGCCTGTGGGGCTCCACACGCCGCATTTCTCAGGTGTCAGCAGGTGAAACTGAGTACAATCCCACTGAGAATACTGGCAAATGAGAGGAGCAATGGTGGTGGAAGAGTGAGGACTCTTTAGGATGCAAATAGGTGCATCATCAAACGCTCACAAGACACAACGAGGCCTCCTGTCCTTTACAAACTGCAAAGAACATAAAACTATGCTCTCCAGCCAGCCACTTATCTGAGAGAGCAGCTACACACTGAGCACTTTTTAAATTCTTAAATGGTTTTATATTTTATTGCATATTTCATTAACAATTGTACTGTTTTTAATCAGCATCATTCCAAAGAGTGGCCTTGTTTTGAGTATGGAGAAGAGCTCAGTGTTTGAGGTTATGAACTGCTGTTGGATTGTATGTACTCTTGAGTCATAATTCAGGGGACTGACTCACTCTTATCCACATTCAGCCTCAGACACAAAGAAAACTTGTTCTGTGAACTCCATGGACTCCATGTTTTTGGCTCCTTTATTATTGGAGGCACAGCTATAATCCCTGTACTGTTGAATGTCCCAAAGCCATTCTGTGGCAATGGTATCTTTGTAAAACTCCTGGAAACTTGAAAAACTACAGTAGATGTTGCTCGAGATTCCCATATTGCAATACTGGCAAATACCACAAGAGGGTTGACTTTGTAAAGAAAGACTGGGTATAATGGAGACTAGTGAACTTAATGCTGAATTATAATATTTAGTTCTTGAAAGATCCTTATCCTTGCATCAGAAATACCACCGTTTATAATCTTGCATTCCTTAAGGCTCTAGGTAATGTAATACTGCTACAGTTAAAGCAATAACTGCTTTAATGGTCAAGTATGTGAAGTATATTCATTTTTAATCATGTGGAGTTTGGATGCAATTAACCTCTAAAGCAGAGCCCTCTGTTGCCTTATACATATTGGCATTAAGGCCTTTATAAATGTTTCTGTACTCTGTTCACAATATGACTGTATTCCTGTTTTATTTGATCTGAAAAGTGCCTTTTTTCATCTAAGGCTTTGTGTAAACACTGAATATAAAATCAGTTTGTCAGGGATTTTTGTCCCTGCTGATCCAATTTGAACACAGTTTTCTACTGCACTGTGACTCAGATGTGGATATGATGAACTATTGGTTGTACTGGTATTGTAATACTGTTTATGAAGTACTGAGAACATCTGAAACATGTGTGTAGAAAGTCTGTCAGTGAGCTTTAGAGGAATTCACTTCCTGTCAGCTTGTTTTCCTTTTCTTTTTTTAAATGCTGTGGTTGGAACAAAGTAGATGTTATGCAGTGTCATTAATGGGAGAAAGACAAAGGGAACTATTTGGGTGAAAGCAATACCCATAACATGTTGCACACATACAGATGACTGGCGGTCAGAGATTGTTTAAATAAATGTATAAAAACACAAAGGAAACTATATTTGAAATGCTGTTTATGTATCATTTAATCTGCAACACTGTTAAATTTGATGTATTCAGGCTGTCTAAAATCACCTTTTATGCAACAGCAAGATGAGAATAAAGTTAGAAATTGTATGCCACTGAGACAGTCTGTGAATAAAAACATTTCTTGAGAATACTGATTTCAGTTTATGTAACATTTTGAGTTTTGCACTAACCATTGTGAATGTAATATTTCAGATAACTATGTAGTAACTTTGAGAGATGGAATGAATTCATCTGTGTTGGATTTATGTCTTTATATTCATTACAGTCACAATCTTCCATCTTAAAGTAGGTTTGAGTCATGGTGTATATAATATATTTAGTGTCCCCACAGTGAAATGGTTTACACATTCGCCTTATGGGCAAAAGGTCCCTGGTTCAATTCCAGGTGGGGACACAAGCTCCTCTCACCATGGAGGGTTGCGTCAGGATGGGCATCTGTTGTAAAACCTCTACCAAATTATTAATGTGGATTAATCCGCTGTGGCGACCTCTTGGGGAGAATACAAGTCATCCAACAGAAACACCTTAAGTGAAGGTCAGCACCACCTTGCATTTGGGCTTGATCCATTTTTAATTCCCAGAACTTAGCATTTCTATTGTTCTTGTGAGATGTTGACAATACATTTGACTTTTTAAAAATTGTGCAGCTTGTGCTCCTTTAAACCTAAAGATGGTATTGTGCCTGCCCATTTCTGTTTTCTCTCTCCTCCAAAATCCTAACCTTGCTTGTGTCTGTGACTTTAACCCTACTGGAGTTGAAAAGGTCATAGAGAGCAACAGTGCATTTACTTGAAGAGACTTTGATCTCCTGGTGGGCTGAACATCCTGTCAGCCTCCCCATAAACACCTCTGTGAGGTACAATTCAGTAGGGTTGGAAGGGGTGAGGTGGGTGGTAAAACTGACCTGAAGACCTCCAGTCAAATACAAACCACAGGATGGTGAACAAGGGAAGTGTAGTAGGAGGGTGCAGTCACTCTGATGTGGTCCCTCTGACAAAGGAGGGCGGGATTAACACTTTGCTCTCAGTTACTGCCAGTATCTTTATCTGACCTCTCCAGACCTGAGGGCAGGCAGAGGGGATGGATTTCATGAAATGCTGCAATTTTGATGCTGTTCAAGTTGTTCCTGCCAAGAACTGCAACAACCCTCAAACAGTCCTCTGTCAAATGGCCTCAGATTCCAAACACCCTCCTCCTCTCCCCTCTCTGCTCCATTTATCTTTGGACCGTGGATAACAACATCAAGGTTTTGTTATTGTTGTTTATTTTCTTTTTATAACTAACTTATCTTTTCCACCCATGTATGACCACAGAGGAACCCAGTCCTCTGATAAGGAGTCTTTGCCCCTGCAGCCAGATGATGTTAACAAATAAAGAAAAAAAGTGAAGGGACTGTTTATTTGCCTGATTTATGATACACTTGTGTTCACTTTGTCAGGTATTTGATGTTTTGCTTTGAAGCATTGAAAAATCTCTATCTTCAGTTTCTGATTATGACTGAGTCATAAAAAACTTTTTTCTTAAAAGAAAAGTATCAGTAAGTTAATGCTATTACAACCTGATTCCAGTGAAAATCAGCTTTTAAGCTTTTTTTTTGTTTTTACATATTCAGTAAGGCAGTCTGTATGTCTGCTATAATTACAAACACATTTCCATTAGTTTTAGAAATCAATCTTTGGATAAGTATTTTTTCCAGAAAACATGTTGGAAAAATCATTGTAGACCCTTAATGGAAAAAACTACTTCTGTAGTGCAATAGTGTAAAAAAAAGTCCAAATATATAATTATTCAATATTAAAACTGAAAAAGTAATGCTCTGTCAGTAGAGGTTTTTGCAGTGTTGAAATGTTGTCAGTTGCTATGAATGAAGGCAAAGGAGCTCTCTGTGTGTCTCAAACACTGCTTGGCATTTTATCAGAGGAGAAACATCTTTGGTCTCCTCTTATCCCTCAACAGGCTTTGAAGTGCAAGCAGTATTGTGTCTGAGAGATCTCTCCATTTGTTTTCCTCTGAAGTCTCCAGGCCCCCTGCAATGCTCTCTCTAGAATTTACAAGGTACTTAATTTACCCTGGATTGGTTTTCTAATCTTCTGAATCACTGAGATCAAACATGTACTTCTTCTTAAGAGCCTCTTGTTTAATTCACATGCTCTCTTTTATTTCTGATAACAGCTGATCTTAGCTCTTTTTAAGTATCCCCTGCAGGGTCGTAAAACAATGTCATGTCGCAAACCTCAGTTTAAGAAGAATTTCTCCAGGACTAACAAATTTCACTGTTGTGGGCATGCATAGTTAAGAGTGCAACTCATAAGGTCAATAGCTGTTTTTACACATTTTTTTCAGTAGGATACTTTCAGACTAATAAAAATAACTAAGGATTATAAAAGTTTGCTATTTTTTATTCAGTAAGAATGGAACTTATTTTACAGGGATATTTTGGATAGCTTTATCTAACAATGCAACACATTTAATAATCTTATCATACGTCTATATGTATTTTGTTGGGAAAATGTAACCAGAGCTGACAAATATGTACATGGAAGTCAAGTAAATGTGTGGTATATTAAAAGTACAATTTCATATCAAAATTAGTAATAATTGGAAATTAGCCTACATAAACACTGGGTCTCCTTATATCAGGTCTATGCAGTAAATCTTTTAAACATACAGTCGTGTAAAATAGAAAGTTCTCACAGGACTATGCCATCCTAAATCCTAACTAAATCTACCCCATGATTCAACAGCTTGTAGAACCATCTACAGCAGCAATAACTTAAAGTGATAGTTTTCAGTATGACTCTAAGTGTGCATCATTTCCCACTGTGAAGTATAAAGTATAATGCAGTTCAATTCAATTCATTAGTCTCTAACATTGTGGAAGAATTCTGGTCCACTCCTCTTTACAGTGTTGCTTCAGTTCTTTAAAGTTTGGAGGCATCATTTATGCACAGCTCTCTGAAGACCCCCTCATAGCATTTCAATCAGGTTAAGGTCTGGACTTTGACTGGACCATTGCAACACTTTTATTCTTTGTTTAATCATTTTGTCATTCTGTTGTAGATTTGTTGGTGTTTATAGGATCATTGTCCTGTTGCATGACCCAATTTTGGTCAGGCACTAGATGTTGGATAAATGGTCTCACATTTCACCCTAGAATAGAGGACTTCATGGTTGACTCAATGAAAGCAAAATGCCTAAGCCAAAACAAACCCAAATCATCACCCCTCCAACACCATACTTGACAGTTGGTGTGAGGTGTTTGTGCTGATATGTTGTGTTTGTTTTTTGCCAAACATCACTTCCTCGGTCCAAAGTGGTTTGTTCATGCATTCTGAAATGCAACCCTTCCAAATATGCCATACTTGTTCAGTCTTTTCCTAATTGTACTGACATTAACTTTTAACATTTAGCAGGCTAACTGAGGCACGTAGAGTCTAAGATGTAGCTCTTGGTTTTTTTCTTTCTTTGCATGTTTCTCTGAGCACCTTGGGGTGAATTTGCTGGGAAAACTACTCCTGGAAAAATTTGTGGCATTGAGTTAACACTAACCTTAATGCTCTACACCAGCAAAACGGTGGCCACACTGATCGCTGATCAATTAATAAAAGGGCATGTGATTAGAAGCACGTGGATGCTACTTAACCTCTTAATTCCTGTGTAAGCTGCAGGGGTATACTTACCTTTTAGCAGGACTGCATGTTGCCCTGTGAAAAACTTTCTTTTTTCTTTTTTTTATACATGTTTCGAGAAGGCAGAAGAGGACATAAAACCAGATAATTATACTGGCAGGGCTCGGAAACAGCTCCTGGCTTTATATTGTTTCCGTCGCAGACAAGCAGCCAATCACGAAGCCGCACTGAAAGTCGAGTAGATGGGAGGAGAAAAGGCCCCTGAGAACCTGCAGCAACTTTTCCCCCCCTGACTCATCTGTTGTAAAGCTACAGGAGTGCGGCAGTCTGCACATCCTGCGAGCTGAAACAGAGGAAACTTTGTTTTAACACACAGGGAAGAAGTGGACTGCTGCGCTACCGGGAGAATCGACGGATTATACACACTTTAAAGCTGCTTTCTCATGCGTAAAAGCGCCTGATGACCGGACGATGACCGAACTCTCCTGTCTGCGGAACCAGCGCATTTTGGGACAAGTTGGTGCATTTTGCTAGACCTGGGCAACTTGAGGTTTTAGTGCTTTTCACGCCGTCGTTGAAGACCATAGACTGGGGAAACCTTTTGAGTTTAAGCCAAAGAGGATTTGGGAACCGAAGACATGCAGCCGTTTGTCATATGCGCGCTTCTGCTGCTAAAAGTAAGCTACGGTTAATTACTCCCGTGCCACCCACATGAACTAAAGTTGTGTTTTCACATCGCCGTGCCTTCGTGCTATTTCACGCCCTGCGCTTTATATTAGGAGTCTGTTTAAATCACAGTTTATTTGTTCTTTTTTTGTTGTTTTTTTGTTTTTTTTGTTTCACGTTTAACCACAACTTGGAATGGGAAGTTTGTTTTCCGCCCAACAATATGTGCACAGACTGCAGTGAAGCAGACACATCAGACAGGAACAAAACCCAGGAGCGCACTATTTACCCAGATTAAGCACCCACATAATAATAAATGGCGGATTTTTTATAGACAAATTATAGTTTCGGTGGTGTTTGATAGCATGACATTAAGCCAGGATCAGGGTGAAACGAAAAGCCCCTGCCTCCACAGTTGCAGACAACAATTTGACACTCATCTACTTTAAAAAGCCCATAGGGCTTGTAGTCTTGTCTATACATGCTCTTCAGTCAGTGCACTTTTGTTAGATCAAAGTGTTTAGATAACCCTTTAGCTCTTAAAAAGATGTTTATCTTTATCCATTTATGATATCAACAGGATTATTTTTAAAATCTAAAATGTTGTTTTTCATTTTTAAAAAAAGATATTTTCCTGTCAAATGATTTATTGCTTTCTAGATCATTTAGTGTGGAAGTTGAGTGTTTTTCTACTCCCTCAGGTCTTTTTCTAAGGCTCATATTCACTGTAGTTTACATGTTGCTGCATTTGTTACTAATGGCAGTTCCTGGAGAAAATGTGGCCTACTCTGGCAATGCTGCTGGGGTCTGGATATCGGAAGCAAAGCAATTATCATCATTTTCTCTCAGTTTGTGGTGTTTATGTGTGTGTGTGGGGGGGTGGGGGGTGGGTGGCTTAGTGTATTCCCACTATTATTTGAATTTCCACGGAGTAGGCAGGATTCAGGGTCATTTAGCATTTTTAATTACCTCACTGCACTTTGGTGAGAGTTGAAAATTGTTTGATGAATAGTTGCTGTATCTGTGTGTGATGTCTTGTTTGATTTAGGATCACAGTTATGGTGAAACCATATCCTTTAATTTGTCCCTTATGCTGCCTGCATACTGTACCAATAACAGGAACTGGTGCAGATGTGCTGTTTGGACTGGTTTTCCCGCAGCCTGGGCTGTCTCTGCTGAAAGACCACTGTCTGTTGCTGTCACAGACGGATTGTGAAGTCTCACGGGTCAGCATCTTCACAGGGGAAGAGCAATCTTTTGTGTTTATTTTCACACAGATTAGATTAACTGTGGAAACTCAAGCCCGGACACTTTAAAAGTGGTCTCATTTCAGAAAATGTTTCAGGCAGAGAGGTCTGTGTGTGTGTGTGTGTGTGTGTGTGTGTGTGTGTGTACACATGTGTGATCCTTGATGACTGAGTGACTCCAGCAGCCGTGGAGTTGAGAGCCCCATTGAAAGCGGTGCTCCTCGGTGGTCCGTCTGTTCTCACTGGGGAATCTCTTTAGTTTGCAGCTTCTTACCTTGATGGAAAAAGCAACTGCAGTTCAGTTCTCTTCAGACTTTATGCAAAGTTATTTATACAAAAGATAAGACGGAGTACTCTGAGGAAAATTAAACTTTACTTGAAAATTGAACACAATGACAAGGTATGACGTTGTAGCAACACAAGCTGTGGTAAAATGACAACAAAAGCAAATAATTAAATGCTATCAAGTTATATAAACGTTTAAATAGTAAAGAGTGTTAATTTATGTAGCACTAGACTAAAAGCAATGGTTGAATTTTGTCATTTGAATTTACAAACCGTTAATCTGTCATGAAAATCATTGGTGTCCCTTAAAAGTGTAATTTGCACATTTTTAATACAATACCTGATATATGGACTAAGGCATAAACCTGTTTCGTTGTGTGTATTTGTTTCTCAATTTCTTTTTAGGTGAATTCAGTTTTGAATTGTACAGTGTGAACTTCATATGTCCATGACAGTATCAAGTGTAATACTAACTAGGGATGCACTAACAAACAAGTATAGCTTCATTATAAAATAATTGACCTCTTTTAAAGTATTTTCAGCTCTTCATAACGCTATTTTTTTTAACAGTTCAAAAGTGCAAAATTGATAGAACAGAGAACTGTTGGCCACTGATATGGGTAGATATCCTCTAATTTGGTGATATGTTGATAGCAGTCAATGGGCCAGATACAGGCGGATACTAATATCTGGTTGATATATTGGTGCATACCTAATATGAACTATATACTGATATATTTCTCCCACCATTTAAAATCAAACAGTATTGCACTATTTAATGTATATTGAGTGGATAATTACTTAGTCATTCCTGTACCTAGTTGATCAAAGTTTATGCTTATTTCCAGTGAACTAATTTAATGAACTAAATGGTTCATTGTATACAGGCACCAGTGGGTTTAATGCCAGGCTTTCAGCGACTCTTGCTCTTGGTGCAATTGGCTCTCCAGCCAAGTTTAATGAGCTACACCAACCCTAACTCACAACAGGCACTGTAAAAAGGTTCAAATTTGAGCCGGAGGTGGAAATAAATCAGAGCCACTGTCACTAAACATTTACCAAAGTGTAGATTAACAGGCCAAAAGGTTATTAAGTGTTAGGAGAAGAGTTTCATCAGTCACATGGAGAGGACCAACCCAATTTATTAGGGTGCCTCTGCGCTATAAGTTATTGTGGTTCAGATATGGCCACAGTCAGCCAACTCCATAGATACTTGATTCTTTCCTGGTGGATCATAACACCCCAGTCCCGTAATGCCTCTGATCTGGGTTGTGTGGCTGGTAATCAGATATCATCAGGCTCCTCTGTAAGCAGTGTGGTCAGACTGACTGTTGTTTTTGGAACGAGACGAGCACAGTTTCAAAGCTTTTTCTCCTGTATTATCAGCATGGAACATTTAGGGTTTTGTGACTGGAGCCACAGCCGCGTGTGTGTGTGTGTGTGTGTGGGGTGGACTTTTGTTGGAGGCTCTACAGGTTCACACATGCCCCCTGTGTTCCTTGGCAAACTTAAGAGACAAAGAGAGACATCACTGGGTTGTTTAGCTGTTACTTTTCCCCTTTGCAGGAGGTTAGTTGTTAGACATCTGTTTGTTCTTGTCAGGCCCCAGGCAGAGTAGGTCAATCTCCCTTAAATGTGTGCATGTTTAAGATGCCGGGGCACAGAGCCTGGAGAAGGGGTGTTAGTGAAATACTGACCTTCACAGACACACCTGCAGGGCTTGGTGACTTCAAAGCCCTCCTCTCACCCAAAGGGACACTCTCATGCTGTGAAGCCTTGGTTAAGTGACACTCTTCCCTGGGGCTATCTCCCCTTTTTCTCCTACTACCAAAACCAGTACACTTTATTCACACAGAGAGTTATGCATCCTCATTCATGCTGAATTTAGAATGAGTGAAAAGGCAGAACCTCCTTTTCGACCTTCCTTTTCTGATTGTTTTCCATCTCTCCTTTTGGTTTCAGTCTTTTAAATGACCTAAAGCCATGTGATTAAATCCAGCCACTCCTGTCAGGCACATACCCTGCTGCACAAGCTGTTAGGAATGTCTGATCTATTCCTCATGTCATAACTCAAGTTGGGCTCTCCATTACACACTTGCAGATAAGAACTCAGCACTTATGGGTGAAAACTGAGGCAGACAAAAAGGTTAAAACAAAGGGGCATTTTCAGTTTACACAGAGGTGGTATGTATGTGCTTTCTCTCTTATAAGCGGTGTAAGAAAAAACTCTAGAAAAATAAAAACTTCCTTTCATGTTGTCTTCTTTGTTAATTATGAACTTTATATCCAAAATGGCCTAAACAAAAAACATGGTAGTGGTATTTTGTCTTACTGTGCTACTTTTACTCTAGGTTACTATTGGAAATGCCTGTGTCAGTGATAATTTCACTGAATCGGGGCAGTGTTGCAGTCTGTGTCCTGCTGGATTTGGAGTAGACATAGAATGTGGGAAAGAGGACACCAAATGTGCTCAGTGCCCACGGGGTAAGCACTTATAATCTAATGTTACTACTCCAAATGAGAATCTGTTTTAAGTTCCTCAACTTTTTCTTCACAGTTTATCCAGACTGACACTGATTTTGTGATCTTTTTCATAGGAACATATTCCCCATCTGAAGACCTTAGCCGTTGCCTTCCATGTAGCAAGTGCCCACCTGGCGTTCCCATGGCAACCTCTTGCTCTGCCACTCAGGACACACAATGTGAATGTGACAACGGCTTCTTCTTTTTGAGCTCATATAGCTTGTGTGCTTCTTGCTCCAAATGCAGCCGTGGTGAGGGGGTTGTACGGGAGTGTGGCCTTGAGGGAGACACACTGTGCCATATGTGTGGTCCGGGGACCTTCTCAGAGGAAGAGGATGGCACCAAACCCTGTCAGATCTGCACTAAGTGCTCTGAAAATGCAATAGAGATCCAGCCTTGCATGCCTAATGCTGACACACTATGCATGGGTGAGTTGTAGCAAAGGATTAGACATTAAATACATTTCATTATCAAAAGGCAAATGTGTTGAATTTTATGTTTGTCCTGATTAGGGATGCACCAACATAAATTGATGACCACCAATAAGCCAGTAGGATGACATTTACAAGTGACAGTGGATGATGGTTATCTTTTGTGTCAGTGAGATTTTCCACTGGCTGAATGTGGCTAAAAAGATGATAAAGATCATGAAGAGAGTGTGTTAGAGATTTTTTTTTTAACAGTGAGAACTTTATTTTTGTTGTGTTCAATTTAAAATGGGGGCATGAAAAGAAAGGAGAATTTCACAATCAGTGCATACTATGCAATACTATGGAAAGACAAAACAACAATAAATGAATTAAGTGCTCAGTTTTTAGCCAAAACCTGATATAATGTATACATTTGTGCCATAGATCTATGTTGTCAAAACAAATAAAATCACATAAATGAGTCATGAGATTCATTTATCTCATGACGTGGTACTTTAATATGATGAATCAGTCCTCCAGTCATTGTCTGCCTGCTTTTAATTCAAACAGCTCAAAGTAGTTCCCAGTAAACTGTTCAGTTTGAGTTATATATGCTCAAAAACTATATTTTTGTTGGATTTTACTTATTTCTGATGAGTCTGAGGCTCTGTTCCCAGGAGGTCATTTAATAATGAGATTTGTTGGTTATAGTAAAATATAGAATAAAGAAAGTTTTATCCTTTACAGATTTGATGCAGGGGAAGACAAGCAATAGTAGATTAAAAAAAGATCAAAAGGAAGGGGCTAAAGGGAAGGGGGAGACAAGCAGTGGAAACGTCTCTGAGAAGACAAGGACATGTGGTCAGCACCTGTAGACACACTTCACTCTGTAACACTTTGAGCTGGGAAACATGAGTTGTGGAAAAGAGTCCACTTGAGTGCTGTAGTCAAATTGATTTGAGCTTGACAGGTCTTTCGGTTAACTGCTTTAAGAACCTGAAGGCCAAAACCTAGTCTGCTCACTGCCAAATGGCTACACTCACGCTTCTGGAGTGAGGTCATCTATATGCACTGTGGGTCCGTAAGTCATGACTCTTTGACCCTACACAGGTCAACACAGTATGATACAGTGTTTGATCCATAATAGGTAGACTGCAGGGCGTAGAATGAAGCTAGAAACAGGGGCAATGAAGGGTCTGAAAACACCAGGGGACCGGGACGACTGAGACCATCATTACATCTGGTCCTAATTTATGGTGTGCAAATGTGTTCTGATGTCCAAATGTGCACATGCAATGATTTTTACCCTTATCTTCATAGATAAGAAGCTGCACATTCTTTCTCGTCCAGCTGAAACTGATGAGGGCTATGATGATCCTCAGTTGCCTAGTGGAAAGGATGTAACAGAGGACTGGAAGGCCAGTCCTGCTCCTGGAATGCCCAATTTAAAAGATGAGAGTGGCAGCAACAACATTCTTGCCTACGTGTCAGTTTTGGCTGCTGTGGTCCTGGGCTTGCTTATTTATGTGGCTTACAAATGGTATGTTCTCACTGAGGAAGGGTCCTAATCCTTAGATGCATGCAATAATGTGTAGATAGTCCCTAGGGATACAAAAAATTGCTCATAATAGTTATTTAACTGTCAGTGTTTTCTTGTGCTGTTCACAGCTGGAGATCATGTAAACAGAAGAAGGCTCTTTCTAAGGCTCGTGCAGCAGAGATGGGAACATCGCCAGAGGGAGAGAAGCTTCAAAGTGACAGTGGTGTTTTTCTGGATTCTTATAGCCTACAGGACAATCAGAACAACAAAGGTATGGTATACAAGGACTCTTTGAACTAAATTGAATACATTTCTGAGGGTTAAGACATTTTAACAGTGTTGCTTAAACATGTAACGTTTCATGAACGGAAACACACTTACACTACGTTCCCACTGCAGGCAAATTCGATTTTTGTTTGTTTTTTTTTTGCCCATATGTGACCCAGATTTGACTCGTCCATGGCAGTCTGAACAGCCCAGGTCCGATTTTTTTTTAAATTTTTTTTTTTTGGGAATCGAATTCTAAATTGGATATTTTTCAAAGCAACCTCAGTCTGAATGGTCATGAACGGCATTTCTTGTGACTTTTATGTCATTGACGTGGGATAGATGTCATAATTCTGGGGAAGGCGAGACGCAGCAAGAACAAATGTCAACAATGCACAAAACAAGCATGACAGACACATTGGTGGAGCTAGTCACTGGAAAGAAAGTGAAGTTTTAACTCTCATGCTGAAATGTGTAGCATCCATATTTACTTCCGCAAACACAGTGTACTGCGTGCAGTGTCATGCTTTCTTCTGCGCATGCACTTCATGTCAGGGCCAGAGACTGTTCACAGTGGAGTCTGATGGCGGTCGCATTTAAACCATAATGTGAGTGACCACACAAAAAAAACGGATCTCAGCAAAAAATCAGAACTGCCTGCAGTGGGAACGTAGTGTTAGTTTACTCCATTAACCATTTAAATTCCTGAAGAAATTCCAGAAACTGTAACATCTTAACCTGTTCTAATCATATAACCTCGCCTGTTTTTACATGTGATATAAAGTAATAATGTGCATTTGAGTGATACTTAAATAGACATTAAGCTTATTAATAGTCCTAAAAAATAAATAAAAATGAACACAGTTTTTCATTGCTGAAGTTTGTGTATCTAATAACATAATTAATATATAATTTTAGTTCATTCTATGTCAATAAGTATTCATCTCACTGCTCACTCTGCTTTCTCTAAATCCCAAGAGGTAGTTTCAGGGGCACTGATTAAGATGGACATCAGAGACATTTAAGGAATGATTTCTAAACCATTCTTTGGTGAAAGTGTACATAAGCTTGAGATCATTTCTTTCTCACAGTTTACACACTTAGGGCATCGCATTCTTCTTCTAGCTGGTGTCTCAAAAAATCATAATCGCAGTCACCTGTTATCTCAACTGTTTACAAATATCTGATTCCTTTTGGTGAAATGTTGCTCTATCTTTCAGACTCGAAGGTTTGCTGGTGTTCCATGAGTTATAAAAATTATGCATGGTGCTGCCTACTGTGTCTCTTTGAAGCTGAAGTATCTTTAAAATTATTTTTAAACCACTTTTATTTTTGGTGTCCTTTCCTTTTCTGGCTTTTTGAGACAGTTCCATGATCTTTGCCATTTTTGCCTGTCAGCTTTAACTCTTCCATTTCGTGTCAAATACCTTCCACTTGACCATCTCAGATTTGCCTGGAAAAGTTCCAGGGGGATGTTACACTTATCAGTAGGAATTGTGCAAAAATTTCAGGTCTCTACTGTCTTTAGTTTTCTCAAAAGATATTTCAAGGGATGAACGTAGGGGTGTTTTTAGAAATTTTTCTAGCATTGTTTTTGAAGGTCCTTGCACTTTTTAAAGATAAATATCAGGTACTATGGCTCTATGAATATAGACTGTTATGAGTGTAACTCAGTGTGACATAGAATGATGGATGCTTTGGATTCCTGATCTCTGACATCAGATTTGGAGGCCTGTAGAAACCTCAGTTTTGTAGGTAGGGGACTGATATTTTATTTACAACTTCTCGTTTACAAGGCAGATGATATTCTTTAAAATAGTTCAAATCAGATAATTGTTTTCACAGATACTACAGTTTGAATGTGGTAAAAAACACATTATAATCCCATGTCAATGTAATATTTCCCAGATATGATCCTATGCACCACATCTAAGTTAACTAAAATTCTGTTCATTTTATACCCAAAGATTAGTTGAGAAATATTTAAATATTAGTCTCCTGCCTTCAAAATTGTGGTTTCTACAGCCCTCCAAATCTAATGTCAGGGATCAGGGATCCAGATATTTTACTGATTCAAAGCAACCATCATTCTATATTGACTTGAGCTACGCTCCTGAGAATCCATATTCATAGACTCATAGTACCAGTTACTTGACCTAAAAAGTTTCGAAGAACATAGCATACATAATTTTCTGGATAATAGAATTTTAAAGGGCCCCATCAAAAAATGATGCCAGAAAACTTCTACAAATACACCTAAGTTCATTCATTAAAGTTTTTTTTTGGTTTTGTTTTTTTTGTTTTTGTTAAGTTAATGACATTACAGACCTGAAATTTTGCAAATTTCCTGGAAATATACCCTGGAAGTTTTCAGGCAAATCTGAGATGGTCTCATGGAAAGCTTTTATTGACCCATAGGTGGGAATTTGATTCACAAGTTCAAGTGGCAAGTTAGTTTCCAAAAAGAAAATAATTTTGTAAGAACTGACTCAAGCAAAGTAATATTAGATTGACACGGAATACTTTTGACAGCAAGGGCCTTTAAAAAGTTCAGGAAGCAAGAGCACATTTTATGTTATAACTGTAGCTGTCACTTTAACTGTATAACTTTTCTACTACCACTTCCAGGATACATCACTAATTGACAATCAGTAATGCATACATGCAAAAAATTATGAATGTACTAACAAAACACTTAAGAGGCAGACTGATGTCCAGCAATACACTGTGGCTTTTGGAAAACAACACTTAAACATAAGTTTGTTTGTTTGTTTGCAAGAAATCTCTACATCAGCTTTAAGCTTTTGAAAAGAACTTAAAAACCCAGTTTTTTGATAATTTACTACAATTTCCACTATTAATGTTTGAAGTTTTCTGTTTTCACAGGTAATGTGAGAGACAGCAAGCAGGACAACCGTCTTTACATGAACCTACCTCCACACAGACAGGAAGAGGTGGAGCGTCTCTTGCAAGAGGAAGGTGGCCGGGGCTGGAGGCACCTGGGTGCTGCGCTGGGTTATGAGCCTGAACAGCTGGATCTGTTTGGCCGGGGAGAGGCCCCAGCCCACACACTCCTCTCTAACTGGGCCCAGAAAGAAGGCTCCACTCTGGGATTGCTGTGTTCTGCACTGAGCCGCATTGAAAGGCACGACATGGTAACAGCTCTTAGCAGCCCCACACAGGGTGTTTCCGTGGTCTAACAACTTTTCAGCCCCACGTGTGAAACAAAGACTCAGATGAAAACCACCTCTGCCACTGATGTTTTTATGGCTTCTTTTTTTTAACTTTAAACTGCAAAAATTCTTCTACAACTTTACACCAGTTTGTCACCATTTGATTTTACATGGCTTTAACTGCATGACAGATTCTGCTGCAATGTGTGTGTTATCCCTATGGATCAAATCACCAGTTATTACAGGAAGTTGATCATATAAACTGTGGTGCATTTCCCCACTGCAGCTGAGGGAACAGCCTGGTCATCTGGCATGACGTGGAATGATCTCCTTTTAAACCACAATAACACTACAGTGTTCATATGTGCACAAATAATAGCTCTTGTAAATATTTAGTTAATGGCGGGAATCAAAATATTATGTTTACATGTTGCATGAGTTTTATTAAAACAGAAATCAGAACATCCCCATCTAAAAAAGAAACATATGCCACGTGCTGTTGTATACAAATACAGTTACATAATCATGTTTCTATTATGGCTAGCTTTTTTTCATGATTCAAAACTGAGGCAAACGCATTGGTATTGCTGCTGATTTTTGCCAAAAGGACATATTTTCTGCCAGCAGCATCCTGTCCAGTGTAATGTGACTTTCCTTATTGGGAATCATTTCCATGCACGTGTAATGTACACGCTGGGATAAAAGAAAATCTCAAAGAAAACCAGTGAAAGGTTTACCAGCTATGCCATTGGATTTCTTCAGTAGAAAGTAACATTTAAATCTTGTTAATTATCCCAATTGTGCTTTCAGTTTTTATTTTTTACAAGAACACATGATCTAATATGTAGATAGGAACTACTCACTAGATTGTTTTTAAAATTATTGCCTATTCTGTTGTTTTTTTTCCCTCCTTTTTTCTGCTGCGGCCACTAAGTAGCTGTGGTTATTTACACTGAGGATATATTAAGTTCCATCAGAGCTTATCAGAAAATTTGGAAAAGGAAGCATTCTCCTAACCATAAAATGACTGTCTTAATGCTTCCTCATGATCATCATTTAATGGTAAATGTTTTAAATATTGATGCATTGGACAAGTCGTGGCTTAAAGGGGAAATGTGTCAACTGTGAAGACTAAAGGAAATTTTAAAAATCTGCTATTCTCCTTACATTTACAATGCACAGCTTGAATTTTCTTGTTTAAAATACATAAACAGTTGTCCACATCAATTATTGTGCCCAACTTGCCATCTTGTTTTTGTATTTATTTTATCACCACTTCAAGTCAAAACATAAATAAAATCTGTGAGACATGTCTGGTATAAGTTTTCATTTAGAAAATAACCTTGATAGCTTTTTTTTTTTAGAATTGTAAAGCAAGTACAGTTGTGTCAAAAAAGTTTTCACAGGACTGAAATCTGAGTACACCCCATGATTTTAACAGCTTGTGGAACCACATTTAGCACCTATAAGTTGAAGTAATCATTTCCTGTATGACTTTATCAGTCTCTCACATAATTGCGGAAACATTTTAACTCACTCTTCTTTACAGTATATATTCAGATCCTGCCACAGAATTTCAGTCAGCTTGAGGTCTGGACTTTGACTGGGCCATGGCAACACCTTGATTCATTTCTTTTCCAGCTATTCTGTTGTAGATTTGCTGGTGTGCTCAGGATCATTGTCCTGTTGCATGACCCAAACTTGAGCTGTTGGACAGATCATCTCACATTTGACTCTAAAGTTTGGTATACAGCAGAGTTCATGGCTGAATCAAAGAATGCAAGGTGCCTGGTTATTTAGCTGCAGAACAAAACCATAGTCTTTATCTAATTATAGTGTCATGAAGTTTAACATTTAAGATGCTTACTCAGACTTGTAGAGTCTAAGATGTAGCTGGATTTTTGCAGTTTCTCTGAGCACTGAAAAGTTTGATTGACCTTGGGAAAAAAATGCTGGGACATCCATTCCTGAGTGCTTCAGACCAGCAAACTGCCAAAACTTCTTTTATAAAGGTGTTCACACAGGCTGATGATTAATTAATGAAGTGGATTTGATTAGCATTACCTGGCCACTACTTGCCTCTTAATTCCTATGGAAACACTAAGGGTGTATTTAGTTTTCCACAGGACTGCATAGAGTCCTGTGAGATGGATAAGCAGTTAACTGAGCACTCAAAGCGCTTTTTACTTCAAGACTCTTTCACACATCCAAATGAATTTTACTATCATGCACACATTCAAACTCTCATGAATGCATTGGGAGCAATTTGGAGTTCAGTGTCTTGCCCAAGGACACTTTTGCATGTGGACTGGAACAGCCGAGCACCAAACCACCGTCTATCTGATTAAAAGATGATCTAAACTACTTCCTGAGCCACAGCTGGATAAAAAAATCAAAGAGATTTAACAGGGTTCAATAGTTTCGTACAGTCTTTGTGCAATTGTTCCAAAGGTCCAAACACTTAGGGCATTGTTAATGCAATAATGAATGTTTTTATGAATGCAACAGTGATTGGTTGTATTTGTATCAGATACAAGTATTTTTATTGAGTTCATGGAACT
Organism: Etroplus canarensis; assembly: GCA_015106775.1. Taxonomy (NCBI): domain Eukaryota; kingdom Metazoa; phylum Chordata; class Actinopteri; order Cichliformes; family Cichlidae; genus Etroplus; species Etroplus canarensis. Next base: position 6,723 of record VUQH01055112.1, on the reverse strand, counting down.
ACAACATATAGTGTTAAAAAACCACAGTCCCATAGTTTAGTGGAGGTATAAACCCATTTGATGGGTTAGAGTAACAAAGTTTGGACATGGAATAAACTACCTCTTTTTAAGGGATTTAGTGTATAAGAACATTTCCTGTCCAGAACCCTGAGGAGAAATCATTTAAAAGGTATTTAATAATTTGAGACTGAAATGAAAAAAATCCAAAATCTTCTGCAGGAAAGTTTTCTCTTTTTCACTGAGACACTACCCTCATTTCTTCTCCACTTCTGCTGTGAACTCAAATCTGTTAATGATCTCTTTGCCTTCAGTCCTAAGTGGGAGCAGGCATCATGCATGGCCTAGGGCAGCGTTACATGCCGTCACACACTCCAGAAGGGACTGCTTAACTGCGGTCTGTAGCACACAAGCATGAGGCTGTGGAATGTACACTGGAAAGGGGGGTTGGGACCCAGAAGAGAGAGGGGAAGTACAGCAGCGCTTCTCTCTACTCCTCACAGGTCTCCATATTTATAGCATGCTGAATGTCTCTAATGAAGGCAGTCCATCACTTTGTTTCCTTTTAGTGGGGCCGAACATCTGGCTACACACTGCTAAAGTGCCATAGTGGCATTCTTGCCACATCCACCCCTTATTAGAGCTGGGAGTACATCTAAAATGGGACTGGGTGTGCACTAAGTTGTTAATCATGTAGCAAAAGGCAGTCACGTTTACTTAGGAGATATTCTGGTCTATGTAAATGATGTTCAAACAAACCTAAGCCAACTACAGTTCAGGAAAATGATCGTTTTACAAAAAAAGTTTATTTTCTTTAAAATGTTTTTACACTCCGTATGACAATGTGCTTACACAATACTTACAGTAGAGTTGGGTGAAACTTATTTTGTACATAGAAAAATAATAATAAAAAACACCACCAACAATAACAACCAAAAACATAACAAAACACATGAATATCTCCCTGGCCACTGAAATAAAATAAGTTGGCTGTGAGTCAGCGGGATCCTAAATTTAACAAACTGATATGAGAACTGCATCAGGAGGACTAAGCTGGTGAGGATGGGTGGGCTCACTGTGCTCCATTGCCCTACTCTCCTGCATACAGCTTTGGTAATTTTACACATTATTTACACTTTCAATCACCAAATGATCATCCATTTACAAAGTGTCTGTTTATTTAAACATTCCCAAAACTATTATTCAGTATATTCACATATAAAGCAATGTATATACATTGGAATTTAGTTTAATGCAATTGTATGGGATGTAAAAATGGTGACCTAATGCTAAAGAAACAATTTTTAGTGCCAACTGTAAAAATCTCAGAAATACATGAGTGACAGTTTGTCAACCAAAGTGTCTCATACACCTGCTTGGACTAACTGTGGTAAAAAGAGTTGGAACACACAAGATGTTTAGAAACAGTTAAAACTGCAATGCTACAACCTTCATTCTCAGAATCATTCCTCTAAAAGGAGGAAATTGGGCAAAACAAGTTAGGAGAAGCTGAACAAGAAATTAGTGGGAAATGGATACACAGCTAAACAGCATGTCAAACATTGCAATCAAACCCTGCTCCCGTTATTATACGTTAATTGATAAAAGTCAAGAAAATATTGATCTCTAACGCCTTTTTTGCCAGCCTGATCGCCACTGGTTGATCCCCCAGTATATTGTGAGCAAAAGCTCATCCCCTTGAGGGTAGATTAGCGGAAGCAGGAGACATGGAAAATGTAGGGATTTCCATAAGGATACCACGCTGACCTCAGGTTACATCATGCATTCATAAAACAACAGAGGCTCCAAAGTCTTGTGGTTAAGAAGGCAGGGTTTGAGGAGTGGAAGCTTGGACCTCCACAGCCCAGTTAAAAGCAGCACCAGATATGGTCAGTGGCAGGGGGTTGAAGCATGTGCAGAAAAAAGGAGGCTTGGGAGGGGGGGACTCATCTGTTCAGCCATTGATCCTTTTTTAACAGTGGAAAGTAACAAGAAAACTTTGATAAATGTGATACCAAAGATTCCTATGAATGATCCTCACTCAGGGCTATAATAGTTTAAAAATTGGAATTGAGGTGATCATCTGAAGAACATTTAAGAGTCACAAAGAAAAAAAATCTAAAAATAAAACAGTGAAACAGTCTGTGTAGCACCCCTCAGTGTCATCCTTTGAGAACACTGCACCTGGAGTCTTGGGTTGTTCAGCAACACTCAAGTCTCCAACAGTCTCTAGAATGGGGCTCTGTGTGCTCTACAGGGCCCGGAGAACTTCAGCAGTGCAATTTTTAGACATAAATACAAAAAAAGAAACTACTTCACTGTTCAGACTGGACAGTTCATACATGTGGGAGCAAATGGAAAGGCAAATCTGTGCTTCTCCTGTGTTCGCGCAGAGCAAGTGTAACATCTGTGGCCTAAACGGTTCAATACACCTCTGTGTCCTCCTTGGGTCTGTACACGGAGCCGAATCTCAGCATGTACTTTTTGATGTATTCCTTGGTCTTGTGCTTCACATTCTCATTGCACTCAAGGTCCTCAGGATTTTTGCAAGCTTTCAACTCCTTATTCATAACTCCGTGAGTTAGCTAGAAGACAGAGAAGAAATAAGGAAAGAGTTAATGAGTTTTTTCTTGTCCTCAGACTACAATAAACTGATAAAGTAATCTCCTTTAGTGACTTTGTCCTTTATAATTTGGGAGAATAAAACAGTCTGTAAATGAAAAAACCCTAACTCGGCCCTCTGTTTATTGAGCCTATGTGCTCAGAGTCCTGGTATGTCCGAGTGCAAGCCACTCCTCACATACACAATCCATGGACCTGAGAACCAAGAAGGAAAAAATACTACACTTTGAAGAAATGGTGGTTGAAATTGTTTTTTAGAAGGGGCTGAGTAAAACAAAAGCGAACGTGATAATTTGATAGTCCGAGAGACAGAATTTAAAAAAACAAAAAAACATTTGGCTGGAGACAGAAATCCTGGGAGCTCAATTATTTAGATCTGGTTTGAGGGAAACTTTGGAAACTTTCCGTTAGTTAAAAGCTGACCAACACTCAACATGCTGTGACTTCGCAAAGGCCCAGAAAGAACTGAAAGTCTAACAGGCATTCATTGAAAAGTAAAATCATATATCAACATTGTATTGTTCAATCTTACCTTTCTAGCCAGGTGTTTGAAATCTTCTGTGTTGCTGATGCGTCCAGATTTGCAGTCAGGCTTCCGATAAGGATTCAGGCATTGCACTATGAACTGTGACATCTGGTTACAAATATGCAAAATGCCAAGTTAAAGGAGAATAGTGCACAAATACTTTACTGGATGATAGATTCACTGACAGGAAAGTAAAAGTGTAGGCAAAATTCAAAAAGCTGGAGAAAAAAAGTCTTTGTTATTAGTATTTGTGAAGACTGGCTCACCTCTTTGCGAAATGTCTCTTTACTTTTTTTAGCCAGTTCACTGGAAGTGTCTGCTTCAGCTGTCTTTGTGGAAAACTGTAACAACAACAAAAGATATAATTAATTGAAATGCTTGTTTGTGGGTAAATAAAACTTAATAAAACTTTAAACCACTGCTTTTCCAAGTGTTACTTGTAAAGAATTAACTCCATTCACTTTTAATCACACAATTTTTAGTAATATTTGAAAACAGTAATGTGTGTCACAGTGCAGATGGATATTCTACACCACAGGCAAAACCCTGCAGCAGCTTGATCAAACATAGCTAATAGCTGCAATAGTAGCTACTGAGGTTTGTGGGCAATTAAACAGCACCTGTTCACCAGCTACTTGACACAAAGCAGGGATACCCTGCCAGGATGCTGCCATCTCTCTGGCCCAGCCTTCAGCAGCAAAATCAAGCAGGCAGCAGCTAACTGCCTGCGCCCACTAAAACGTGGCGAGCATCAGACACAAGCACAAAGGACTTGCACATGCATTGTCTCATGAGTGGGAATTCAGACATAGCAAAACTGAATGTTTTGCAAGTACAGAGCATGTGTGATAGTTTTAAGTGGACATCTAAAGTCATATGCAGCCGCTGATGGCTTAGTGAAACACCTCATGAAAAGCACCGAATTCATCTCAGCCTTGATGCTTAAATGAACCATTACGTCTAAATAAATAAAAAATATCTGTATGCATGTCAGTGTGTGTTTTCTTTGCATTTCTCAACAGCTGTTTTATCCCATGAGTTCAACGTCACTCAGACGAGGGGTGGTCTCATTTTTGGGGCTTGTTCCCAGACAACATTAAGATTTGTGACCTCTTAGATGATGACACATGCCTCTATACTGTCACCAGTTAAGATAACAGTTTATAAATAAACCTCGACTGACTGTTACATCTACCTTTGCTGTGGGTTACATCTACCTTTGCTGTGGGTTACATGCCTGTGACAGTGGGCACAGTACTTGTCTTTTAAAAAGAGACAAAGAGGCACTCGGTTAGTTAAACAATAAAACCAGTAACTTCAAATAAACGAATGCTAGAGCTTCCACATGGCTTTCATTATCCTTAAAGACAGGATAAAAAAAGAAGGGCGGAAAACAAATGAGGCAGAAGAGAGAAGATGAGCTTAGCCATTCCCTCCTCTTATGACCTTGAGGCTAAAGGACAGACAGCTGAGCAGAGGGTGGGGCGAGTGGACACACTTCAAATTTCTGTCACTGCGATGAAGCCATTTTGTGAGGCGTAGTCATCAGCAAGTTTATAAGACTTGGCTGAACATGGTGTTGTGCCGAGGGCTTTTCATTTTTCTAGTTGAGAAACAGCTGAAAGTAATCACTGGTGCAGAATCTTCAATTACCTCCAGGAACAAACACTATAATCATGTTTTGCGTCCAAGCGCAAACCTTCTGGAAATCTAACAAAAAAATGATGTGAATTCTTTCTCATTGTCAAATGAAGGAAGGCAGATTTTCCTTTTCACTCTGTGGCTACTATTACTAAAACCAACAGTTTCTGTCCAACCATGCAGGACTAGAACACAACTGTTACATTTTTTAATGTTTCATAAGACAGAGAAAAATGAATAAATGCTATGAAGTCACCTTGGAAGGATTCTCATCATAGGTGGGTGTTCCCAGGTCCATCTCAGATTCATGGTCCACACTAGCATTGTCACTACTTCCTTCCCAGGTTGGTGGGTCCCACTGTGTTTGTCTAAAGGAAATTAACATCAATCGGATGATGCATATGAAGACTTTCTAGAGGCACAAAAATGCAATATACACAGTTATACCAACCTTGTTACAACATGGTAGTAGTAGATCTTGCCTTCAGGGTCCCGAGCCACTTTCCAGTTGGGAGGTAGGACGATAGTTTTGGGTTTAGGGGGAGAGGGTGGAGGCAGGTCTATTACACTGTTGGGTACGATCATTTCCTGGAGAAAAGAAGAACTTGTTATATAAGTGTGATCAGAAATGTATACATATAGTGTCACTTTAAAAGTACCTATAAAGGCAGCAAAAGTTACAGTTGGCACTCTTTTACTTCAAAAGCTGAAGCTGACTAAACTAACAGGCATCTACTAACTATATTTTACTGCTATTTTCATAAACAAGCATACACACACCTGAGACTTAATTCAGCTCTTCTCTGTCGCTTAATTCAGATCTATACTACCCCCTTGTGGCCAAAATATGACAGAGGGTTGCTCCAAATAAAAAAGCTGAGGACTAAACTGCCTTATAAAAAACCTTTAGATCAGCAAATCTTTATTATGACCTCATGCTATAAATAATATAAAAGCCATCCAAGAGAATGCACACAAAATTCTAGATGGTCGCCCCCCCTTGGTTTGCTAAAATCAGTTTTTTTAACAGTAGTGTATCATTCATCCTTCAGTCTTTCATGTCTTGCTTTAACACATACACTGCGTGCACAATTATAAGGCAAGTGAGTATTTTGACCATATCATCATTTTCATGCATACTTTCCAACTCCAAGCTGTATAAACTTGGATTTAAGCATACAAAGTGATGTGCATTTTTTTAATGAGAGAGGTTGTGGCCTTAGGAGATCAACACCCTATATCAGGTGTGCACAATTATTAGGCAGCTTCTTTCATTCAAGCAAAATTGGCCAGAAAAGAGATCTAACAGACTCTGAAAAGTCAAAAGCTATTAAAAAAATTTCAGTGGGATGCAGCACTTTTGAAATTGCCAAGATATTAGGATGTGACCACAGAACCATCAAACTTTTTGCTGCAAATACCCAAAAGGGTCGCAAGAAACATGTTGAAAGAAGAAGACACAAATTAACTGTCAAAAATTTGAGAAGAATCAAATGTGAAGCTACCAGGAAGCCATTATTCTCCAGTGCTGTCATATTCCAGAACTGTAACCTACCTGGAGTGTCCAGAAGTACAAGGTGTTCAGTGCTCAGAGACATGGCCAAGGTAAGAAAGGCTGAAACCCGACCACCACTGAACAAGACACATAAGTTGAAACGCTGGGGCAAGAAATATTTGAAGACAGATTTTTCAAAGGGTTTATGGACTGATGTGATGAGAATGACTCTTGATGGACCCGATGGATGGGCCCGTAGCTGGATCAGCAATGGGCACAGAGCTCCACTCCGACTCAGACACCAAAAAGGTGGAGGTGGGGTACTGGTATGGCTGGAATTATTAAAGATGAGCTTGTTGGACCTTTTCGGGTTGAAGATGGACTCAAATTCAACTCCCAAACCTACTGCCAGTTTCTCGAAGACACTCTCTTCATATAGTGG
>VUQH01055111.1:0-39131 GCA_015106775.1 Etroplus canarensis | reverse complement strand
ACTGTGTCTTTGTGGATCTTGAGAAAGCATATGATAGGGTGCCAAGAGAGGAACTATGGAATTGTATGAGGAAGTCAGGAGTGGCAGAGAAGTATTTGAAGGTGGTGCAGGACATGTATGAGGACAGTGAGACAGGTGTGCAGTAGGAGTGACAGATGGGTTCAAGGTGGGGGTGGGATTACATCAGGGATCAGCTCTGAGCCCCTTCTTGTTTGCCATGGTGATGGGCAGATTGACAGATGAGGTCAGGCAGGAGTCTCTGTGGACTATAATGATTGCAGACGACATTGTGATCTGTAGTGAGAGAAGGGAGGAGGTGGAAGAGAGCCTGGAGAGATGGACGTATGCACTGGAGAGAAGAGGAATGAAAGTCAGTGAAAGCAAGACAGAGTACATGTGCATAAATGAGAGGGAGGCAGTGGAACAGTGAAAATGCAAGGAGTAGAGGTGGTGAAGGTGGATGAGTTTAAATACTCTGGATCAACCGTCCAAAACAAACGAAAGAGCACAAGAGAGGTGAAGAAGAGAATGCAGGCAGGGTGGAGTGAGTGGAGACGAGTGTCTTTGTGACAGAACGGTTAGCAGCATGAGTGAAAGGGAAGGTTTACAAGACGGTAGTGAGACCTGCTATGGTGTATGGTTTGGAGACAGTGGCACTGACAAAAAGACAGGAGGCAGAGCTAGAGGTGGCAGAATTGAAGATGTTGAGATTTTCCCTGGGAGTGACCAGGATGGACAGGATCAGAAATGAGTACATCAGAGGGACAGCGCAATTTGAGAAGTTTGGAGATAAAGTCAGAGAATCAAGGCTGAGATGGCTTGGACATGTTCAGAGGAGGGATAGTGGATATACTGGATAAAGGATGTTGAAGATGGAGCTGCCAGGCAGGAGGAGAGGAGGAAGACCACAAAGAAGATTTATAGGGAAGGAGGACATGCAGAGGGCTGGTGTGAGGGAAGAGGATGCCAGAGATGGGGTTAGATGGCGTCAGATGATCCACTGTGGCAACCCTTAACGGGAGCAGCTGAAAGAAGAAGAAGAAGGCAGCAATGCAGAAAAGTCTATAGGCTGTAAATGATTCCTCAGGTTTAAAATCCAGCATTTTAGTAGTGGGCACTACTGGTCAACAAGCTTTATTCTTTCCAATAATTAACCTTTTTTCATTTTAAATGAAAAGCAATGGTAAATTTCCACCACAGGAAGGCATTCTTATCCAGCAACATGGCCACCTGCCTTTGTGTGGCTTGGTGGTCACAGTCATGGTACTCTCAGGTTGCTTAGAGCAACATGGATTGATATAACTGACAAATTAAAGCAAAAAAAGCAATGAAGAGAAAAGAGAAAAGAATTTAAAGCAGGGCTGAAAATTGTTTTTGCATACTACCAAATGAATAGATAGATTCCTTTTTCAAGCCCAGGCTGAGACACAAGCGTCTGTCAGGAAAGGCAGTCTGTAAAAAATATGTGGATTTATCCACTATGGTGACCCTTTGGGTAAATGCAAGAGAGCAACTGAAAGTACTTATTGACTATCAGGGAATGGATCCTACTGTAAACACTAAACATGAAGAGATCTCTTGGTAAGTCAATCTACTGATGTTGAAGAGGCTTTGCTGGCTCATGTTGTCCAGAAGTATGCCAAGAGAAGGCATTTCGGTGCTGTGAAAAGATACAAAGCAATAAATGACAGTCAACATTATACTATAATAAGCTTTTTACAAAAATCTATTCAGGCGTAGCCTCTTTGTAACTGGCAACATTATGAAAAATAACTCATTTAGATACACTTTTTTACCATTGCTTCATAATTGTAACTAATTACAATTCCATTTTTTTGTAATTTACCTATAAAACTCTTCTAAACAATTTTAACACCCTGGTATATCATAACAGTAAATATGCAGTCTCCTCTAGATAATAACCATGACAACTGCTCTAAATGCAGATAAATTATGGGCCTTTAATAAAGTTCTATTAAATTCTACTGCATTTTACCAGTGATAAAGTAATATAGATATGCATTATCACAAATGAGATATATTTTCAGAGGAACTTTTTTCATATATTTTGAGAATTAATTAATCTGTCACAAAAGAAATTAGCAGTTCAGTTAAATGTTCTTCATGAAAATTCAAGAGGAGACCAAAGGTTAGCCATAAAAGATTCAGTTTCACTGAAAAATCAGAAATGTGAAAACTATAAATTCCATTTTACAAAGAAACAGGTAGATTCCATCAGTAATGGAGAGTGACAAATTACATTTACTCAAGTACAGTTTTGTGATAAGCTACACTTACAAAATGCAATTGCAAGAGAAGCAGTTTTTCTTTAAATGTTCTTTAAGTGCATAATGCTTTAAGTGATAAAATTTTTGTGAAGGAATTTGAGTATAGGGTCTGTAAAGGATCAGAATGTATCTTCAATGACTGCTGCAATAGACAGTGATACTACACCAGTGCAACAACAACTATTAAATAAAATGAAGGTCAATATTTTTGCAAAAACAAATAACTGTCATTTGTATTACATTCTGATGTGAGAAACTTAGATCTTGTTCCTCACAGCGGCAACAGCAGCTCTTTCCTGACCGACACATCAACTGTGAAAATCAAAATGTGAAATTAGGTTACAGGCATTTGGCTGCTATGGACTGGATGCTCACCGGCACACAAAAAACACATTATTTATTCTGCCAAACCTTCAAACTAGGACACATACAGCTCGTGTTTTCTATTTGAACAACTCATTTTACCATGAAACACTCAAACATTCTGACATTACTGCTCTTTCAGTATGCATGTCTGGACTGAAATATTCCGGATTTCTATCAAGCAGTAATCCTGTCTTCAAAGCTGTCACCTTTCGTTTTTATCTCCTGAAAAGGAGGGTTATATCAACATCTTCCTGCAAAAAAAGGACCTTGAAACTATCTATATTACCTCCCATATCCATGTAGCCTCTCAATCAAAAGAAACTGTTTTTGTATTCAGGTCTCAGTGTACGAATAATCAAAGATCCCAAAGGATGCATGGGGTCAGAACAAACCCGGGCACAAGTGCAGAAAATAAAAGTTATGGAAATGTGGCCAAGTTCTAAGAAAGAGCCCCAGTGGCCACATGGAATTCAGTGCAGGGCAGACTCATCTGAAATCCATATGGACAGAAAGGAATCTTGCTGGCTTTATGCATGTGTTCAAAAAGGAATATCTCTTATCACATGCAAGCTTAATCCACAAGCACTCCTTCCACCGCTTGGTTTTAATTAGCAATGTTCTGTCTTGGTAGCAAATCAGCATCATCTTCTGTATATGAGAACAGCAGCAAGATGTTTCAGCTGCCAGGGTCATTTATCAAAGCTGCATGCAGGCAACCGACATGAAATCTTAAGGCTGCAAATAAAGCAGGGACATGATTCAATACAGTTTTCTCCTGACACAGTTCCTGTGTCAAAGCTATCATTACATTTAGCAGTATCTTGAGGAAACCCCCACACTGCCACCACGATTACTTTTTGTCACAGGTTGTGTAGCATTTAAAGTAGATTTTTTTTCCTGGCTCAAGATGAAAAGAGAAATGGGGTAAAAGGTAGGAGGTATGCCTTTAGGAAAGAAAGATCCATAAGGTTTCACCTTAAGTAGCCTTTACATAACAATGGTGATGATTCAAGGATGGGTGTTTGGGTACTGGGTGCATTACTATTGCCTGGTGTTAATATTGTGACATCTAGTGGCAGCTGCTGATGGACAGAAACAGAGACCATTGCATATTTCTGATTTACTACTGTTTAGATGTCTTACACAGCTTATCTAAAATTTCAGGACAGACATGGTCTACTAATCAAGTGGTTTAAAAATATAATTTGAGCCTGGTTAAGCAGCGTGTGTGTTCATGTGCACTCACATACGTGTTGGGGGGTGGGGCAGGCGGGAAGGTGGGAGCGAGGATATTTACTGGGGATTAGCTGTGTGAAAGATAAGTGGATTATTATATCTTTGAATAGCCATCAAATTATCCATACTCTAAACATATTAAGAGGAAATTGCTGTTCATACAGCTTCACCTAACAGGGCTCATATAATGTACACTAACTTTATCATTAGGCAATTAGTGCTCCCAAAGGCAATAACATATTTTATGGCCCCATGCATTGCAGTTGTGTATTTTGGGTGTCCCGTGATTGTTAAATCTTTCAGCTTGTAAACTAATTTCACTTAAAAACAACACCTCATCTGAGATAGGCATTGAAGAGTAAGAAATAGACAGGCACCTCCCGGGATCATTTTTATGAGAGAACCATCATTATTCACAATTCTTTAAAGGGCTTAAAGAATGCCACTTCCCAAAGGATATTCTTATGGAGATATTTTGTTTTAATCACAAAAGCTTGCCGTTAAAATTTATGAGGGAAGAAAAATGAATAATTAACACTTAAATGCACTGACGGGCTTGTGTTATGGCCTCATATTCTGCTCTTCTCCTGGCATTTCCCCAGCTTTATGAAGGCATTGCTGTTCTTTGCTGCTGCCAGACACTGATGTCAAACCAGACCTTGTTCAAGTCAAATTTAAACTATTTCCCTCTCTACCCTGCTCTGCCTGCTTTTGTTAAAACAGTGACGATGACAAATATTAACATCTACAGTTTTTTTCTACATATTTTAAAGAAATTGTGTGATATTTAGGGAAATAGAGATGAGAGAGTTAGATGAGAATACTCATGTCCGTCAGATAAATTTTAAAACCACTTGTGAATTCTCTTAGCTGAGCATGAGATTGGAGACAGTAACAAAACAGCTAGTCTACCATTTTCTGGTGGGAATAATGTGTGTTTGTTCATATGTTTGTTTGTGCACATGTCTGATTGCTGGAGTTTTCTCTCTAACACTGTAGGATCTTTACCTTACAGTGTAAAGCACCTTGAGGCGACTTTTGTTATGAACTGGTGCTATATAAATAAAATTGAATTGAAAAAATTGAAAGTATGTCTCAAATATACTTCAGTTTGAACCAATAGGTCTAAAAGGTATGAAATCGCAGAAATAAAATGAGCTATCCTGAAAGCATATGTTTTACAAGATTTTATAGATTCCAATATACTTTTCAAAGCCACCTTTTAAAGTCACTTCCATTTAGTATAAACAGTGTTAAATATCACCAATGAATCATACAGCAGAGGTAGGGCTCTCTTGTTCTGTGAAATCAAGTGGCCAGAGTTTCTCTTTTACCCACTCACTCACTTATCTCAGTCACTCCGTCCCACTGCAAAAGGGATGGAGTGTCTCATTACTAGGATGTCAGTAAATGCTAATTTGACAAAGCCAATCACATGGCTTATCTATGCACAAAGTTTTCCTTTGGCTACGGAGCTTAACACACTAGGTTATGGTATTGGTAAAACCAGTGTGTCACTTTTCATTTCTACATGTACAGGGTTTCTGTTGTTAAGGTGTGTTCTTTACACTAAACCATGACCTCTCCTAAAACTAACCAAATACTTTTTAGTACTTAAATATAAGCAGAGTAAAAACTGGAAAAGAAGTCAACAGGACGTGAACCGTGGTTTTGACACACCAGCCATGAAAACTTTGGCCTTTGAAAGATAATAGAATAAAAAGTCTGCATTATCATTGCATTCAGGATACAATGAAGTTGAGTGCCACTCCAGTTAGGTATAGTCATGTGTGGAGCTTCACACGGACAGCTGCGGACACCACAGTCAAGTGGTTATTCTTATACATTTTTTCAAGTTGACTTGGAGTGCACTTGGAGGACATGCATAACTGGTGCTTTGTGGTGTACTGCCTGTGCAGGCCAAACATGAATTGAATGAAAGGCACATTAAGATTACATCACTCAGATGCTAAGCAGACCCATACATACTTGGGAACATGGAACTACAATACTGGCATCAGGGGCAAGTCTGCCATGATCACCACTATCAGGATCACAGTATTTAAGGTGATGCGGATGGCTGAAGTAGACAAAGCAGGGAAAGAAATAGATCAAAAACTGACAGAGAGCTATCCCTTTGCTTTCTAACTAAATTTAAATTTCTCTATTTCATTTCAGCAGCATATTTGTCAGTTTCTACTAAATGCTCTTAAATAACCAAGTAGGCTCATTTAAGTTATTACATTAAGCTACAGTAGCTAGCAAACTGTGATTCAGTGAAAACCACTGTTTCTATATCATCAATCCATCCATCCATCCATTTTCAGCAGCTTACCCAGGTTTGAGCTGTGAGGGTAGCAGCCTGAGCACAGACACCCAGACCTCCCTCTCCCTAGTCACCTCCTCCAGCTCTTCCAGGGAGGCACCATGGGAGGCATCTTAACTAGATGCCTAAACTGTCTCAGCTGGCTGCTTTCAAGGTGGAGTAGTGCCTCTACTTTGAGCACCCGCTGAATGGCAGAGTTTCTCACCCTGTCTCTGAGGGAGAACCCAGCCACCCTTTGGAGGAAGCTCATTTTGGTCTCTTGTATCTGCAGCCTCATTCTTTTCGGTCACTACCTAGATTTCACACCAATATACGAGTGAACTTACTGAAGGGTTTTAGTCTTGTCGGCTTATTGTTTTCCACACTGCCATATTCTGAAAAGAGGTACAGACTTTACCTAGTTATGATTTAATTACACTCTATGTGTAAATAAGCGCCAGAATGTGCACCCAAGGCAATCATGGGACCACAGACCACTCCCCACACAAACAACAAATCCCAATTCAACTCCTGATGGATATTGATACCAGCACTTCTAAAGCTTACTAATTTTTGTAACATGTTGCTTCTTATTTCCTAACTTTCTAGCTTCGTATTCAACAGAGAGTTTTAATTTCCCCAAAACACTGAACTATTTCTTTAAGGATGCTGCCAGAGCCAGAAGGCAATTATCTTGGTTTAGCAAAAGGCAAGAAGTGGAGACAGCTAGCACGGCTCTGTCCAAACTTCCTGCCTACCAGCACCTCTCAAGCTCATTAGTGAACACATTGTATCTCATTTGTTTAACCTGTAAACAAATAAAAATGTAAAACTGACTTTGTTTTTGAGGTTGTTACATGCTCTGCCTATTTCTTGGGGAAATAAAGAAGACAGCTCATCTGTTTTCCTAGCATTGGAAAGTTATGCTAAGTCAAAATAATTGCTCCAGCTATATACTCAAAGCACAGACTTTTGAATAAATACATGGATTTTCTGTAATTTGCTGTAACTTTGGACAAGAAAACAAATTAGTATATCCTTTTATAAAGCTACAAATCAACTTTGAGTGTTCTTTCAACAACAGCCTTAATGGCCAGCATCAGCCAAACTATGCAACACTTGAGAATGAAAGAGACAAAAGCAAGCTCAAGCATTAATCCAATGACCAAAACACCCTGCCAGTCACCAAGGAATGTAAGTACACCTGAAACAGCTTCTTGACTGATAAGTAAAGACCAAGTGATGATGAAGAAGAGAAGAGAGGATCGAGAGAAGTTAAACGCCTAGTTTCTCAGCCAAGATAACAAGCATTCATGTCTATCACACCTTCTTGAAGTGGGACTGGCAGCAAAGGTACCTCATATCTTTTCCATGGCTTTAACAAACATAGACATGCAGGCAATACAGAGACACAGATATCAACCTCAGCTTTGTTGAGATTCCCAATCAACACTTCTGCTTGTAGTTGTAAAAACTGTGTTACACCCATAAAATAATTGTGTGTTTGCCAGCAGGGACAGCATTAAACCAGCTCAGTGATGATCAGAGATGAGATCAGTGTGCTGTTAAATGTTGTTGATGTGACACTTCAGCTATCTTCAGATCTGCATTTCAAAACAAGTCAAATCATGGGTTGCCATAAAAAAACAGTGTGCTTCACAGGAACCATGACTGATATTCCCCAGTGTTGATCAGGATCATAATTAAGAAACAGAAAACAGACAGAGAAGGTAACAAAAAGAGGGGGGACAGTCTGCTTTTGTGCATTTACTAATGAAGTAGTTGCTCCAAGGCTAACCTTTCTACAAAATAGGTCAGACTTTCAAATTATTGTATCATAATTTTATCCACCACTCCCACCCTCCAAGCAGTGATCCTGTGATGTTATAAGAATGTGCTGATTGAAAAAACAGTTAAATAAAACTGATTGACAAACCATAAAAATGTTTTAAAAAAGATAAAATACAATATCACATAGAAGTCATAAAATGCTTTTTCACAAGTGATCTGGAGGATCATTGATTCTACGAGCCTTATATCCTCAGATACCGTCACCTTTAGATTTACACTTTGATTTTGGAAAGCTACAAGCACTCCACCCGATGATCTAAGACTGTGAACTGGCTCATATGAGGTCAGCAGTTCTGCTGTGGCACTTGGGGACAAACACAGAGCTTAAAAGCTACTCTAAAACTTATCAGCAAAATCTAGCCATCTGCTAAAACCAGTAAGAAACCTAGCTACTAGACCAGATTGCTAGGCCAGAGAGTGAACGTTCATTTATGCTAATAAAAAATTAGATTTTTTTTAAAAAAAACAAACAAATATGGAGGGAATAAAACCTGCCTGAAGGTTTATATTAAATTCTTGTTGTTGTTAATTGATCGGTTACTATTCTAATGATGTTTTGACAAAAATGAGTAAAATGATTATTTGACTGTTACAAATTGCATCCTCTGTAAGGAAAGTACCTGGATGATGTGCAAAAGGTGGAGTTAATGATTTCAACTAGTAATAATATTATGGAACGGAGCCTTCCAATAGTCTAGCATACCAGCATATTTCTTCATTTTAGGTGTTTTCTGAATTGCAGCGATTGCTTATGGAAGGTTTTTTGTGATGCCTGATACTTTTATTTTGAAAAGGGCTATAAAGAGATCATGAGTGCAGTCAGACACTCAGTTTTGCATAGAAATTTTCTTGAATAAAGGAAGCATGTGTGGCACTTATAATAACATTCTCTAAAGTTCTAAGGAAACTTGTTTGATTGTTTCGTTTATTACCTGCTTCAGCTAAAGATACAATAGACCATTCTTTATGAACAGAAAAGAAATAAATCCATACCATAATTCATCTGACCATTCATGAAAATAATCAACAAACTGTCACAAAGTGATGTTCCATCCTGTCTATACCATTTGAAGTCTCTGTGAACTCACATACTCATGAGCTGTCCGAACAAGTAGTGTCATTTAAGTATTTGAGGGTCTAGTGCTTAGACATTGGGATTAGGCCTTGAAACTTCTTTGGTCACGCTTTCTGTTTCTGCCTCCTCTCCTGCCTTGCATAAAAAACCATCTCTCTTTCCCTTCTGTGTTAGTGTGTGCTTGATTGCAGAATTGGAGACAGGTGCCCTGGAGCTTGAACAGAGCCCCACCAGCTGCAGCCACTTCAACAATCAGCTCTCCTTCAAATTCTCTGCTCTGCCACCTCCTCGTTGCCAGAATGTAGCCCCTGTTCAAGTAGTCATTTGCGGTTAACTTTACTGCTCTGACAGTATTCTGCTGTGTATAATTCCTCTTTTTCTATGCCTGCAGTTTCATTGGTCAACCCAACCCTTGTCTCTAGACCTCCTGTCTTGTCCATCCCCTTTGGCTCCCCCTGCATTACCCCCTGTCACGTTCGCTCCTGCCTCAGCCTCTGGTTTCCAACTACCAGCCTATAGTCCCCAGGTCCCTAGCACCCCATACGTTCAACCCAGCCAGTTTTTGAACAGTTTGTTAACACATTTTTCTGCCTCTGCCTCAATTCACTAGCCTAGCTATGAAAATTAGAATCAGAATCAACTGCATCTGCTTAGCATTTGTTTTCTGTACGCCACAAGCACAATTACATATTAATTACGTTCTTGTACTATGCAGGAAGGATCTACACTTCACTCAGTAATTTGGGATTTTCCTTTATTTGTCATCTGCAAATAGCATGCAAAGTCAGGACAAAGGAAATTTGCTAGAAAAAGGGGTGTTTCAGGATCCCATTGATAGAGAAACCTAATGTTAAAAATGATAGGGAAATCTAGTAGCTTTGAAAATGCTGATTTACATGGTAAACTGATGTGTAAAATGTATGTTCATACCAGCGAAAATAATGACAGTTATTTAATAAATTATGAAAAGCAGCAGTGAATAAATCAAAACCTTTCCAGCAACATCATGTTCAATCCATCTTTACTGAAAAATACTGCAGAACTTCATTCACTGCTGCTATCTCTCTGAGTAAAGGCAAATATCGTAAAAGTTTTGAATTGGTCACAGTCTAGTGGTCAACGCAATCTAGTTTACAAAGCACTTTCTCCTGTATCGGCAGAATTTCCATTACATCAAGATTCTGTCAAAGCCTTATGCTTTCAGTTGCTTAAAAGCAAAATCTGGCTCTGCAGACAAATCAGCTCTGAGTGGGGGAAGTCACTTTCCTACTGCTGCTCCCTTACAGAGAGGAAAATTACCATGTGAAAATGCCGCAGCAGCCTAAAACTTTGCAAGATTGTACATTTGAGGGTAGCATCCATCACCTTCACTTTTCCTCCGTAAGCCTCTCTATTGGTTTGACACAAAAAGTGCTATGGTCACAGGTAAAAAGAGGGACAACTGCTGCTGCCACCACTTCTTTTTTTACTTCTTTTTTTGTAATGGAAAATTCTTTTGCTAGAACTATAAAAAGATTGACAGTAGTAATAAAATGTGAATTATATGTAAAGCAATTAAAATATCAACAGTAACAGTTATAGTAGTAATAAAATTACCATATATTATCAAAATCATTCTGTATTATTTGCATTGTGAGTTAAAACACTAAGTAAAGCTCTTGTTTACTCCAATCAGTGTTAAGCCATGGTGTCCATGATCTTCATTACAAGTGGATGAGGATCATGGACACCATAAACAATACAAATTTAAATATAAACAATACAAAAAAATACAAAAATAAATATCTACACAATACAATAAATTAAAATATCTATTTGTTTAAGTGTAGCTATGGAGTCTATCTCAATGTCAGAGAAAATGCTTCAAATCTTCAAAATTCTGCAGTTATTTTAAGGTTTTCCTAAAATAACATTTAATCTCCAAGCATTGCCCTTAATCAAACTTGCTGTATTTAAAAGGACGCTTTAGTGTTTAATTATTTTCCTGTGAGAAAAATGACTGCTCTCTGGCAATACTGCTTAAATTAAGAAGCCAGTTTGATTCTGATGTTGACTTCAAAGTTAATATTTGACTTTAAAACTCATCTGAAGATTCCAAGGGAGTAGAAGGTGAACCTTATACGTGAACATATGCTCCTATATCTTTTTTTGGGTTTAATATACATTTTAGGCATGCCAGTTTTTATTACAGCCTATCATTAACATTTTTTTTTTAACCAGTGTTGTCATTGTATAGGTGGTAAAGAGATGTATAATTAGATATCATTTGTATATTTATGACCATCAAACCAACGTTCCTAATGTTTGTCTTTAACAGCAAACAGAAGCTGAACTTCACATGTCCCATTTTATGGGGAACTGTGAATTATTCATTTATATATTTCTTCTGTGTTTTAGACTCCAAGGAAGACATCCAACAAAACTTTTGGGAATAAATTAGCTAACATTTCAAAATACTGTTTTCAGTGTTTAACTGTCAAGTGAACAGGTGTTGCATTACTTGAATCCTTTTGTTTAATGGTTCTAAAGTCCATTGATACATGAAAAGAGCATGAGATAAGCTGGTGATGTCTAATTTCTTTCTCATACATGGGGTGCTGCTGGAAGTGGTTGATTTGTTTGTTTTCTACTACCGCTGCGTTTAGACATGACTTGAGTGAATTTCCCTATAGAGTGTGTACTGCAGGTCAGGCATGCTGTCCTGGGCTGGCAGTGCAGCCGAGCTGCTTTCCCATAAATCTATAGAGAAAGATTACTGGCTGATAGGAAATGACATTTCTTATACCTCTTACAGTTAACTTTTTTTCTTTCTTCCAGCTCACTTTATTATCCTCTCCCTCAAAAGAGTCAGGGCTCTATAAATATTAAAGACTTTGCAATAGAGATTTGCTGCCTCATCCACTGATGCAGTGCAAATAATGCTGTATATGGATGTTCTTTTAGCCAATTTGTTTGGCTTTAGTAACCCTGCCAAACACTCTAAAGTTATGCAGAGACAAAAAAGTAATATTTTTCAGTTAGCCTCAGATATATTTTGGAGCTCAGGGGCTCGTTTCCTCTATGAAGTCTTACCACAGGCCTGCAAAGAGGTTACTAATGTGGTGATAACATCAAAGAAAGAAGAGCCATCTGTAATGATAACACTTAGAAATCAGGTCATATAAAAGAAAATCTTCACTTACAATGGAGGATTTTAAAGACATTGCAAAATACTGCCACAAGACTATTGATTAACTCCAAAAGAAAGCATTGTATCATCTTTTTTCTTCAGCAGTCAGTTTCAGAGTTGATGTTGGGATTTTTTTCTTTACATTTAAAGCATTTCATACACTTTCTACAGCTTTGTATGGAAGATTTTCTTAGATCTTCAGACAAAATCTCTTGTTTTTAATCAACACGTTCTAATGCATGTGCTTTATTCCTTTCCACTTTTAAAAAATACTAATGTTAATTTAGAGATTAAATATACTTATATAAAAAAAATATAAATTATCTTGTAATCATGATGCCCACTTTCACAATTTATAAAGTACATATTGCAAAGGCAACAAATATTCATGATGACCTACAAAGAAATATTGCTTTACTGAGTGAAATTTAAGCAAACAGTATTCACATTGCACAAACATTTCCTCTGATATTTAAAGAAAGTTGAGACATTTCACAGAACAAAAGCCTTTCTCATTGATGTTTTAAGGAAAAAAGTTTTAAGACAAAAGTGAGATCATGAAAATGTCATGCCCCTGTGAATAAAATGGATTTGCTGCATTTGATGGGGTTTGGAACAGAAAATTGTCTTAGTGATTGACTTCATGTCCAGGTCATGAGAAATCAAAGTTGTCCATATCGCTCAACCAGCAGTCGCAGTAATTCATGCTGAAGACAATGGGTCACATGTCAGTGCTAATTCTTTCAATTAAATTACTTAATGAACCTTTTTGAATGAATTACCTCAGTGAATCAGAATTGATGAATTATACATCAGTGTCGATCTAGAGGTTTTAAATACATTTAAAAATGAATTAAAGCAGCCGCATTGTTTGAAGTAGTTCACCTGCATAAATGCTGCAGATGGTGCATTAAGTCTCCAAAAGTATTAAAAGCACACAAATAAAAGAGTAGGTTGTGTTGAATACTTGTGTAGTCACACTGGTGTCCTCTTGACAAAGCAAACAGGTACTTAAATAGCAGACATAAATCACATTTACTTTCCCAGGGAGAGACTATGCAAGCTGTCCCTGCTCTCCAGTGGTTATACGGAGAA
Organism: Etroplus canarensis; assembly: GCA_015106775.1. NCBI lineage: Eukaryota > Metazoa > Chordata > Actinopteri > Cichliformes > Cichlidae > Etroplus > Etroplus canarensis. The sequence goes on along the minus strand of VUQH01055111.1, from coordinate 25,746 downwards.
CCTTCAGGGAACTATTTTATTTATTTTTTTCCTGTTTCCAGATGCTTAGTTCTGCTCCATTTCACCTCTTTTCAAGTTTTTGATAAAGCCTTGACTTCATGACACTCTGGTGTATGATTTGGTTTTTTTTTGTTTTTTTTTTGTGAGGAACCATGAGAAATGAAGCTGGCAGGACTCTATTCATGCACTCTGTAGCCTTTGTTTTATCTTTCATGATTTTTGCAACAAAAATTGAATATTTTTATACTGAATTTATGCCATTAGCTATGGATATTATAGCTTTTCTGGTCAGTCATACAGTAAAGGACACTAAGTCCTTCATGGTATTTAAAATATGTGCAAATGTGTTAGGTTGAACAAAACCACATTGTATCAGCCTGAATCTAGTTCTCCTCATTGTGTCTCTGATTGCATTTGAGATGTGGCAAGTGACAGAAGTATGGATTGCCTGGTTGCATGAGCAATTTCTCTGTAGCTCGTAATTGCACTATATTGATGCAAGAGAGGGGGGTTTCATTTCATATCTTACAATTCCACAGTTGGCTGATGAAAATGGGCCACTCTGCTCTTTGTGAGCCATGACATTCTCATTCTTTAGAACAGCCTGCCCTGCTTTGTGTATGTGTGGCAAAGGCTGAATTTAGTATTGTGTAGTGAAGATGCATGATAGCATTCTTGATTAGGTACTGTATATGCCGTTTTATTTCCTGCACGGTTGGAAAGTGAGCTCCTGGAAAGGCTTTGTCAGGAAAAACAAATTGCAAGAATACATCAATCTTCACAGTATAGTACAGATACAACTGTTAACAACGACTTCTTTGTTACAGAAAGGAAGATCAAATGAAAATTTGCAAAAATGACAGGCGCTCTAAACAGTTCTGTGTGCACAGAGGATGAGAGCCCATGGAAATCCCAGAACTGCACGATAGAACTGAAACATCACATTTTCATCAGTTATTTATATGTTGTAAATTTGAAATGACAATGTCTAATTATAGAGAGCATTATTTAAACCCTGTAGTGTGAGGTTTAAAATATATTTTAAATGAAATGTTGATGACTGTTGAAAGTGCTTTCGAAACCTTTTTTTTCCACACTTTTTGCCTCTGCTTTAATTTGTATACTGGGAGATCTCCAGCTGTTTTAATCCATGGTGTTTTGGATTAGACATTCACATAGTCTACATTCTGCCACTGTGACTCTCACAGCAGATTAAAGCTCATAATATTGTAATTGTAAAGGCCATTGTCTCACTGCAGTCTATGAAATTTCACAGTTTGAAGTGTCCATGGCATAAAGCAGAAAATAAGGACTGGATTCCATTAGTCACTGAAGTAAAGTGTGGAATTTACTGTAATAGGTACACTGCAGAAGAAAACAGTTGTGTGAGGTTTGATGATGCAGACTTTTGAAAGTTAGTGTTTTGCATATTTTCTAAACATTTAACTGTACTGTATATAGCTAGCCTTCTATAAAGTGGTGCTATAGTTATGACCGCCCTGAGCTGTGAGCGCCACATGTGATCAGCAGTCATAGCAAGCAGCTGCTGTAAGCCATATGGCCCTTTGAGCTGTGGAGAAAGAATCCCCTAGTCCTCATTAAACAGCTCATGGACCATTGGCCCAAAGACCTAGCTGCTTTGCTGACAGCCTGCATGATCCGAGACTGATTCCTAAAAAGTGGCTGCAGCAATGCCTCATCATTTTAAGGAAATGGCTGACACTATAGTTTTTCTTGTTTGTGTTTTCGGGCTTGGAAGGCAGGGAAGATTAGTTTGTGTATTCAGGTTGTTGTTGCTATTTAAATCCAAACAGTTTTTGCTCTCAACTATGCATTCATGTCCATTATAGTGCAGTATATTGGATCCCATAAAGGTAAAAGCTGTAAAATGTTACATGAGGATGTAAAGCTTCCTTTGCCTCATTGTCCATCCAGAATAAAGTGTTGACTGGTCGCTCTTCAGAAGAGATGCAAACTAATAGTGCATCAGTAGTATATTTGTGTCAGATTATTCATGTAATTACAAAAATGACTTTCAATAATATATTTTGTGAATATATTATAAAAGCTGGAATTATTCCTTACTGCAGAAAAATGTATAATGAGGATCAAGGTGGGGGGGGGTAGAGTGCTAAAATGCACTATTTGAGCTAATTTTAAATTAATTTGTAAAGACCAAATTGCAGCCTTGAGTTCCAGCTAGCCTCTGTGTTATTTTCATTTAGCACATGTAAGAATGTAATTTAGATTTTTGTGTCCTTGAACCAACACTGGGCAATTGCCTTTCTCTTCCTCTGAGTGTTCAGCAAAGACATGATTTATCAGGAGCTCATTGAAATTCAGCTGCATGTTGACCAGTGAAGTGACAAAGCATAACAATGAGTGTAATTAAGTTTCCATGTTTTCGGTAATCAAACTGAATGCAAAGTGAAAGAGTTGCATTCTCACTGGAATGTTGAGGACCTGTTGACCAGACACTTTCTACTAAGGCATCAGTTTGAGGGTAAATGAAAACAAGAGACACTTAATCCTTCTTAAAGTGGATTTTACTAAAATTTTTCTGCACCTGCTTGTGAGAATCATGCTTTAAATGACTGAATGAATTGCATTTAGAGCTTTGTACATATGTTTAAAGTAGAACACAAGTAGTATTACTGCACAAGTAGTTTAGTCCAAGGAAGCAGTTTACAGATAAAGAAGTGTAGTCTTATTCTGAAGGCCTTATAAAGCCCTTGACCTTGGATCTTGACATGACTATACTCTGATGCTACTCCCATTGTCCAGGGGGCAGTCCAGGCTACTACTCTTGCTGGTAATTTTGTGACATGAGATGATCTTCAGAACATATCAAAAATAACCAGTTTACATGGGGCATACTTAGTTTTTGGCATAACTAGCTTCCTGGTCACTAACAAATTTTCTGAACCATAAGACACAAAAAATGCTTGTGCTTTTGGTTTTTGCACTTTATTGTACTATAACTGTCATACAAGTGTTAATAATAAACTAATGACCTGGACATTTTGACAGAGATTTGCCAAATGTGTGGACTTTCCACTACTTTCAAAAGGCCATTTAGGCTGCTCATCGAACCAAATCCACATGAAATTATAGCTAAAGCAGACTATTAATGACCATTACTGCTATTGATTAGCCATTATTCATAGGTATACAGTGAAGGGCATGATAAATTGTAGGAATTATGTAATGCCCATGAAGACTAAACTTCGCTATACAAAAAATGAAACATAACTTGAATTAGCTGTATTTATCTGTATATTAACATAAGATGCAAAATTAGTGTACATCACTATGATAATTAATTAAACAGTTTATTTGAAATCACCTGATGATAAAAGGCAACATAAAACAAATGCATTTCTTTGAATTTTTTTCACTTTACATTCTAGTTTAAACCAGCCACAGGGGCCCACAAGCCAGTGTAGTCCTAGTGCTGGTCCCAAGCCCGGGTAAATGGTGAGGGTTGCGTCAGGAAGAGCATCCGGCGTAAAAACTTTGCCAAATCAAATATGCGGATTCATAATCCACTGTGGCGACCCCTAACAGGAGCAGCTGAAAGAAGAAGAAGAAGATTTGAGTTTATCTCTGATTTGTACGCTATATGGACAAAAGTATTGGGACACCTAAACATTACACCCCCACAACTTTTATGACATCTCATTCTGAATTCATAGACATTAATATGGAGTTGGTCCACCTTTTGCAGCTACAACAGCTTCCACTCTTCAAGGAAGGATGTCTACAAGATTTTGGAGTTTGTCCATTTATCCAGAAGAGCATATGTGAGGTCAGACACTGACGTTAGCCAAGAGGATCTGGGTCACAAACTTCATTCTAATTTATCCTAAAGATGTTCAGTGGGGTTGAGGTCAGGATTCTGTGTGGGCTAGTGAAGTTCTTCCGTGCCAAACTTATCGAACTATGTCTTTTTAGAACCTGCTTTGTTTGGTTTCCCTTCACTGGAACTAAGAGGCTCAGGCCAATCCCATAGCATTATCCCTCCTTCACCAAACCAAGTACAATGCAGTCTGGCAGATAGCGTTCTCCTGATATTTGCCAAACCCAGACTCATCCATCAGACTACTAGATAGAGAAGTGGGATTTCTCGCTCCACTGCTCCAGATTCCAGTGGTGATATTCTTTACACCACTCCATCTGACACTTGGCATTGTGTTTGGTGATATAAGACTTGCATGCAACTGCTCAGCCATGGAAACCTATGCCATGAAGCTCCCAGCATACAGTTTCAGTGTTAGTGTTAATGTCAGTGGAGGTGTGGAACTTTGCAGTTGAGGCAGCAGTACAATGTCAACTTCTACACACTACGCACCTCCACGCAAGTGTCAACTTGCTGACTCTGTAACTACGTAGTCTGCCACTTTTTGACTGAGTTGCTGTGGTTCCTGTATGGTTTCACTTTACAATAATACAATATACAGCTGACTATGGAATATCTAGGAGGGAAGAAATTTCAGAAATAGCAGCTTTGACATCCTTTGGCATCCTAGTACTAAACCATGGTGGAATAGCGTGAGCTCTTTAGAATGATCAATTCTATCACAAATTGTTGTAAAGGGATACTGCATGGCTATGTGTTTGATTTCATACACCTGTGTCAACTGAATTGAATGAAACACCTAAATTCAATAATAAAGTGGTGTGGCCCAATACTTTTTTCCATATATTGTGTGAGTAATATCAACAAAACATTAAATGTATTACTAAAAATATGTGATACAGACCCCTTATGGTATGTTAATCGCATCTCTTTCATTTGATTTTAGCATCAGTTTTTTTTAATTGTTTTACAACAAATAACTATAGCAATGACTAACCCAGCCACAGGGGCCACATGCAAGTGTACCCCTAGTGCCCATATAAATGGGGATGATTGCATCAGGAAGGGCATCCGGCATAAAATCTTTTCAAATGTGGATTGATAATGCATTATCCACTGTGGCAACGGGAGCAGCTGAAAGAAGAACTATAATAATAACGCACAAGTTTTGTCAGAAATGTTTAACATTACAGTGCACCTATTTGAGTTTATCAGGAAAGCGAGAACAATCAGCCAATCAGTTTTAATAGAGCCATCATTACTGAATTTTGCTATTTTTCAACTTTGTTTTTACACTGTAGTACTGTAATTGTAATGTCATTATCTAATTACTGCTAATCATTTAATCAATTGAGCAAACAACTGCCCTGAGACCAAAATCAGAAATAGACATGAACGCTTTCCCTCTTAAACACATTGTCAGTGACTGTAGTTGTTATATAATCCTTGATGTCAAACTTTGCAAAGCACACTTATATGTCAGCCCTGTCCATTAACAGCATGTCTATGGAAATATTACTGCAAAGGTCATTGCCTCAAGGAACAGCCAGACAGAGGGGAGAGAAATGTGCGTGAAATGGCTGTGGCTAGTTGCCTTGCTGGCACAGCTCTCTGCCTTGCTTGCCATTTAAAAGGCAGTGAGCTTGGCTGATAATCCCTGTCAAAGGAGTGGGTCTGATCCCTGAGCTTCACTGGCTATTGATTCTCTGTTTTATTGTTCTTTGATTTCCATTTTAGTTATTTAACAAGCAGATGATGGATTGGTGACCTTCAGCTCTGCCCTGTCTGGCTGCACTCCTATTTCCTAAACTTGTGTTTGTTTGCCCTGACCAAGAGTATTGTTTACAGACTACAGCCCTGTTTTTCTGCTCAGTTAGGAACTGAACCTCCATTTCCCTGCTTTCTGACTAATTTCAAAAGTAAATATTGTCAACTTGCCTGTAAAATGGATGCATGTGTCCAGCTGAAAAATCTTCGAGTACTGGAGACTCTACAGCATCTTTTTAAAGACCCTGTGCAAGAACGCTTGGCATGAATAGGAGAAATAAAATGAAGGTAATAAGAGATGTTTCATGCACCAGTAGTCTCGACTGTGATAGTGAGCTCAGGGGTGCAGAGTCTAATCCATTGGATTTTGGGTGTGAGATGGAGAAGATTAGAAGGAGAACTGGTTCTTTTTTCTGAAGTCTTCCCCTTACTTGTTATTCTTCTCTTGTTTTTCTATGAGCTTATTTTGATGTCAGAAAGACTGGCTTTTCTTTATACAAAAAAAGATTTGGGAATAAGTTCAGCATGGCATTATGGCATAAAACAAACAACAACCAACAGCAAAAATATAATACTTTTAGATAATTCTTCAATATTCTACACAGGGAATCCTTAAAAGTGATTATAGAGCATACAACACACAGTGCTACACAGCCATGAAGATACAGAGAGCAATTTGTTTTAATCTGGCTGATTTTTGTTTAATTCTGATTCATGCTTACAAGGAGAAGCAGCACAGAGAATTACACATAAGACTTTATTTGAGAGACAACAAATGGCACATTAAAGGTAAGTTAGCACAAGTTTTCCAGCACATGTAAGGCATAGTCATTAAGGGGAAATCATGATTTATTCAAGCTGTCATTTCAAAAGAAAAGCATTCTTTAGAAGCCTTTGATTCTCCTGAAGAAAGGTATTCTTTTGGGGTTAGAGGCCTAAGCTTTGACAGGCTGAAGGGGAAAGCCACAGTTAAGGGTTGCAGTTTGATCAGCATTTAGTACCATGACATGCATGTAAGAACTCAAACGTTTTTTTATGAGTTTCTGCTTTCAAAACAGTCTGCAGCAAGAGCAAATTGTAAATTTTGCCTTGAGAACCCCTGGGAATGTAGACATTGTCTTGTCACATGTGTAATATATCTCAGAAACTCTACTGTATTCAGCTGACACAGATTTTGACAGATCTTGCCGGCAGACACTAGCACGAGGTGGTTGCTAGCACTGCAGCTGGTTGCCAGATTTTTGCAACCAAAATGAAAACATCTAATAATTCATTGGGTGTCCCCACCCTTCAGCCTCCCTTGTCAAAATCCTGCTGTTGTACACCTCATTGCCTCCCTGTGGGAGCAACAGCAGGGCAGTGTCTGTCACATTTGATTACGGCCTTGAAGGCAAAGAGCAACACCATAATAACCTTATCAGTAACAGATGATTGAGATCTTCAAAGGCCCTGTTCTGCCTCAGTGCCTGTTCATCTGACTGGCCAGAGATGCAGGCTGATCAAAGGCCTCCAGAACATAGTGGATCAGCAGCCCCGGTTTTACAGACCACAGCATATTACCAGTCAGTTACTGACACTGTTCATGCATTGCCACTGACAGGTGTCACATCTTAGCTTCCTGTGTGGTGTATGCTGCCTACTGATCAGGGAGAGTCATTGTTATTTCATCTAAACGCCCTTGGTGTCAGATAAAAGTGAAGTTCTGAGATGGAGGTACAAATCTTTAATGAACAATCTATGTTCTTGTAACAACCAAAGAATGAGAAATGTGCATTTTTTTATGTTTTTATCAAAAGCGTCATCAGATTCTGTCAACATATGAATATTTTATGATCAGTATGTAAATACTCCTTACTATCTTTCAGTCAACAGTAATGCTGCAGTGGACTAGCAACACGTCAGGGATTGTCTCCATTCCTGCATGACCCTTAATAACAAGTAAAGTAATTACCAGGTAAAGACAGTGAAAACATGAATAAATGAATGTGTAATGAACTGAAACTGGGTAATTAAAATTATTCACACCACTGCTGTTTAAAAAAAGATTTTTAAAGACATTTAAGGATTGTTTTTCTGCACTGTAATTTGCTATATGAAATCCATTTCCATTTCACTAGACTTACTCATAAGCCAGACAAGTCAAAATGTGGTAATGCAGTGACAAAGCAGCAGAACTCTCTTAGTTGATGGAACAGTTACTTTAAAGTGTTTTTAAATTTAGGGTACCAGGTAAGAGATTAATGCTCAGATATTTTTGCCCCTTTACTTGCAATGCCTGTGCCGAATGGCAAAAATATTAGTGTGTGTGGCAAATAATATAAAGATTTATTTATTTAAGCTGAATTTATATCAGTATTTAAACTCAACTTTAATTATTTTGGGTGTTCATTTGTTTGTTTGATTTTTCAGAGAATGGTCATATCTCACAGTTTACAATGTATCTTCTGGTACAGGTCATAAAGACACAAACTAAAACTGCACATTTGCACTGTGACATTACTGTATTTTAGTTGACATCTGAAATCTTCCTATGATTTGTAAGTTTCCCTGACATGTTGAATTTGAACAAAAATCACTATCCTCTAATTTCATCTTAATCAGTTTTCACTGAGATTCTCCTCATACATAAAAGAAACTGTGTCTGCTTAAAGATATAAAACTGTGGGAAAAAAAAACAATTCCATTTTTTAATCGCTTACTCAACCAGGATAACAGTGGAGCTGGAGCCTAGCCCAGCTGATGTTGAACAGGTCACCAGTCCATGACAGGCCTAGCACAGAGAGGCAGACACCCACACCTATAGCGAGTTTAGAATCACTAACGAACCTAATATTCATGACTAGCCAGAGCACCTAGAGAAAATCTATGCAGCTGCAAAGAGAACATGCAAACATGCACACTTTCTAAAATGATTATTTTCTGATTTTGACATCATTTTCTGGTTTTGAGGTGAACTGCAAAAAAAAATCATGATATTTTTTATGCCTATCTGTTATCAGATAGTAATGCCTCTGTATCTTTAAAAGGAGAACGTTTGCATAGGGAGAAGGAAGTTTGTGTTCCTCATGTTTCTCCATTCCTTTAGCATGCTATAACAGTCTGGTATCATGAAGTGACATATGAATAACACACTATATCATTATGCATCATGGTGTGTTATATGCATTATCACTAGGCTTTGCTTTTCAAGTAATTTCACAGCAATAGCAATGCCCTTACCTTACCTTATCCGTGGCTTTTAAGTCTCACGTTAACCTTTTTCCCGTGTATTTTAACAGCATAAAATAACATGCGAAAAAGCTTAACACCTGCCAGCCTGACACACAGAATGTTTCTGATTTATAAACAATCCCATTATACCATGTTGATTATATTTTTGGGAGGTGTATGAAAGGTGTGTAGAATTACAAATCTCAATCTTTGCCAAAGGGAGTTACGCTCACCCAAATAAAACACTGCTGCTGAAGCGAAGGAAACTCTTTTTTGAAATACAGGCTTTTCTATCCATGTCACTCTGTTACACATCTTCAGAATGTCCACCTACAGCTGTCACCTCTTGTAAAATTCTCTTATGGGAGTAGAGTGAACATGGTTATATTAATTTTTTGAATATAAGCTCTGTCGGTAAAACGAATGTAATATGTGTTTACATATTAAAGCTCAGAGGAAGAGAATGCTACAGGAATAGACTCCTGAAATTGAATTATGAGCCTGTAAATCGGCATAATGTGACGAGGCCTACTTTAACTTCCCAGGCATCTTTTTTGGAGATTTCAAATCATGATATAGCTGCTAGATTTGTAATTTGATTGGCAGCCTAGTATACCTTAACAGCTCTGTAATCTGCAGAAAGGCCATTTGTATTTAATTAGTAAGCAAACATCAGTGTCAGAATCTGGTGATTACATGTAACATTTATTTTCTCTGACATGTCTTTATTATGCATCACCACACATGTAGCCATGGTGTTTGCTCTCTGCAGCCCACACTAGAGCAACTCTCCTTGCAAAAGCTGGTCATTGCCAGTGGCTCCATCTCTCTGTCACTACACTCTAAAGACATAAAGGTTATCAGTGCACAAATTTGCATCCCAAAAGACAAATCCAAACATCTTCATGTGTTAATCCTATCTGAACATTTGTACTTACTTAGATTTTTTTAGTACCACAAGCCAGTAGACTGTCATATACTAAGTTTGTGTCCTTCTCGCTGGTGGTTGCAAACAGCTGCAAACGGTAGTTGCCAGACTCAGGAGCCATGTGCACAAATCACATAGGATGTCAGTGTCATTGTATTTGCTTTGTATACTGAGCAATAGCTGAAACTCCAATAAATGAAACAGACAGGGGAAGGATGCATGGTTTGTAATTTACTCTACCTTGGCAAATCATTCAAAAAAGGTGCAAATAACAATTCCACTTTTTCCATGCATATGTATTGTATTACTGTGGTGAAGATGCAGTGTATGTAGTGTATGTACTGTAAATCAGATCATGAAATGGATACTATCAAGCAAAAGGCAGTAGCACACTTATCAGATCCTGCCAAAACAGATTTAAGAGAATACAGCAACAATATTTTAACACTATTCTTCATCAAGTATTTGATTTGATTTGATTTAATTTGATTTGATTTTCGCTTAGTATAACAGCTTTTTCCAATCTTGTCTATTTTTTGACTTTCCAAAACAGACCCTGGTGTCTTAACAGCCATGAAAAAAGTAACCCACACATTCAGATTTAGCCTAACTCTTTGTTGTTTGGGTCTTAGACCTTTAAGAATGTCTCACCCCCTCCCATCATCCTCACAGTCATCTCACACCTAAGAGCTCCACTGATCTGAAGCTGTGAAGAGCAGTTATTGCTCTCCTATTGTCTGTGGGTCACCAGGGAATTTCCAAGTCGCAAATAACAAAATATACGAACAGATTCAGGCCCTTTGAGAGACCATAAACAGTGAGCATTAAGGTTATGCTAATTGCATTAAGCCAAGCCTTCTGTTCAGATTGAATTATTGTTGTCTCTCTATTGTTTACAGTTGCTCTTTGCATTCAGTACCATAGCACTATTACAGTTTGGTCAGTTTAATTTGCACATGGAGAGAAGGAGAATGAATATTAATCTGTGTCTGACTTTGTGTGCAGAATTTCTTTTTTTTTACTTAAAATGAAATACTGAATATGTTCTTCTCAGTATATTTCAGCTTCTGCTATTGCATTCCCTGTCTTTTTGTCCATGGTGCAAAAGTGGCTGCAGGGGACTGGCCCTACACAATCATGTTAACTGGGAGTCTGCTGCCACCCATGTCTGCTCCTTAAACCTTGATCTGAACAGATATGCTATGCTAAAGTGGTTGCATTGGACAGGCATAGTCAGAGCCTGAGGATAGCATTTCTCTCATTTCTGTTGAAACCAATTTCCTCAACCAGAACTCAATGACTGCCACGAATGTGCTAAAGAAAGCATCGAGATTCAAGTCTTTTAGCACTGAAGATGGTTTCTACTGGTAAGCCTATCAGGGGTAAGATGCTCTAAATAATGTTGCAAAAACAAAACATAACACAAGAAAATTAGAATATTTAAGTGCGAGATAGTGAAAATGTCAAGAGAATAGTCTTGAAAATAACTTCATTCACTTTTAGGGCTGACAGCTGCAGACAGGAGAAAACTGATACTGCTTTCATGTTTTATAATTTATCATAAAGCTAAGCTAGTTATACAACCAACAGTTAGCTTTGTTACATTCAAATCAGGCTAGCTCTTTTACTCTTTATCCAGACCAAATTTCATTCTCTGGGGCTCAGAATTGCATGCACCCATAAAGAGTATGGCTGTATCTTGCAAACAAAGCTAGCTAGAATTAGCTGACAACTCAGTTGTATTTTTTGTCTAAATATGGCCACTTCTGGCTTCCAGAAAACAAGATGGCTAAATGCTAGGGAAAATGCTAAACTCAAAGCTTCAGTGTTACTGCCTCCATCTATAATATGAATTCTGTGATATGGCATTATGATAAGCTATCTTTAAAGGAACTGGACCAAAAGTAAAAACCCAGTACATCTGGTGTGAATATTGTTTTAATTTAGTTTGAGGATGTTATGCAGAATTGCCGGCTTGTGGTAAAAGTGATCTTGTAATATTGTAATAATAAAGTATTCTCTAGTTACTAGTTCTAGTTCTCTAGTACTCTAGTTACTCTAGTTTTTAAAGTTGCAGAAAGTTTACTTTTAACAATATAATATTGTGTATTGCTGTGGTTTTTTTTGGGGTCATCTTCAATCTGTAAGTGCCCCAACTATATTTTCATTATATGACTATTAAGTCAACTTATTCTGAGACACAAAAATGGAGTCTTTTAATTGGTTAGCTATATTTAACACACCTTCAACAATTTTCTAACTGCTAAACTTGTGCCTTGATTGTGTATTTACCTAGATATAAAGTAAAATTATCTGTCTCTGAGGACTTTGCTATACTGGATTATAATGATTTGTGGCAAGTTTCATAAAATGAGACAGGGAAAAAACACCACCCTATAGCAATAATTACCCCTTTCTCATTTCTTCCTTGATAACATGGCTTTACCTTACTGCTACTCAGTAGTTAATTTAATCTTATACAGTTTGTATAAAGTACTTACATCTACCCTTTTAGACAATTCACAATTGAATTTGAAAAAAGCTGCTTTCCAAGCAAACACCAACCTATGTCAAAAAAATAAGTACTAATGAAAGCTCATGAGTTGACTATGTTTGTGTATTCTCACACTGACACACAACTTCATAAAAAAAACGTAAAAAAAAATTAGAAAACTGTACTCATAGTAAAACACATGTGGGTTTATTTCTTTCATGTCTGTTGCAGACTCCACACTGCAGACCTCCATCTTACTGTAAGCCAGTAAGACCCAATCCATCTGGGTGTTGCATGTTGCATAAGGTGTATGATGCAGCATTGTTTCTCATTAGTATCCAGTGTGTTAAGATGCCAACTGACAGCAGTCCTGGGGGATAGCTTTGTGCTGCTCCCTTATTTATGGGCCCAGTGCAACTCAGGAACGTCTCATCCTACATGCTCTCCACATCCCCCATCTTTATACATTAAGCTCAACCTCAGGAGCACCTCTAGCAATGCAGAGGTTGGATATATTTGTCTACCCACTCAGAGAGGCGACAGCGAGGTCGGGGAAGGTTTTCAGTTTTATGTAAATTTAATTCAGCACATGTAAAAACATTTATTTGCAGTTGTCTTAAAATAACAGTAGATCCACACATAAATTTGTTTATGCAGATGTGAAAATTTAACAGTACGTTTATCAGAACATTTTAGTTTCTGGGAAGTGATGGGTCAGTTCTGTTGCTGATTGCTGTGTGGCTGGATGGTGGTATATGATTGGGGCCGATGGGATATGGAGGTTTATATGCCTCATGTAGAGGGTAAGGCTGGTTTGCTTCTGATTGCAGTGTGAACTTCCTGCCGGACTAAATGATGCCCCTGTACCAGTCAGTTGGCCTTAGCAACCACCGTTCCTGTAATTTCCCTGCCAGTACTCACTTTTCTAAAATATTCTGTTGTTCCTTTTGGCTGTTGTTTCAGCTACACAACAGACAGGTGATTATACATACTCTATGTCAGCCTCAGGCCCATGGCATGGTAATTCCAGCTGTCTAGTTCTCCTCTGCAAGCAACAGATGATACTGCAGATTATAACCATGATGGCCTGCCAGGGTGTTCTCAAAGTAATATTTTATCTGAGAACCAATTAAATGTTTCACATAAAATGTGGATCCAGAAATAATATTGCAATATATTTTTCAAAGTATAATTATTACAGTTACTCATAAAACATTGTGAGCATATAAAAAAATCCCTATTTAATTCTCTTGCCTAACATCAAGATATATTACATATTATGAGCCAGATTTGTTTCATTGTGTTACATTTTGAGACTTTGCACTCCACTTTTTTTGTATTTCAAATTGTGAGTGTGACACGGTGCAGTTCCCACCACTGCCTATACTAAAACTCTGTGTATGTCATACTCACATAATCACAGACTCTCTCAAGCATTTGCAATTCATTTGAAATACAAAGAAGTGTTTATTACAAGTACTGTACACACTCACCAGACACTTTATTAGGCATACCTTTTCAACTGGTTGGAATGGCAAATTCATATAATCGGCCAATCATGTGGTTGCAACTCAATGCACTTAGGCAGGTGGACATGGTTGAGATGACCTACTAAAGTTAAAATTGAGCATCGGAATGGGTAAGGAAGCTAATTTCAGTGACTTTGAAGGTGGCATAATTGTTTGTGCCAGATGGGCTGGTCTGAGTATTTCAGATACTGCAGATCTACTGGGACTTTCCTGTGGAACCATCAAGGTTTAGAGAGAATGTTTCTAAAAAAGAAAAGAGAGAGAGAGAAATATCCAGTTATAAGGCAGTTTTCTGGACAAAATTGCATTGTTGATGCAAAAACGTCAACCACTTGTTACCATCCTGCCTTGTATCAATGGTTAACAGTGTAATGGTGTGGGGGATATTTTCTTAAATGCTTTGGGCCCTTAGCACCAATAGAGCATTCTTTAAACACTCCACCCTACCTGAGTATTGTTCCTGACCATGTTCCATCTCTTTATGACCACACTGTACCCAACTTCTGATAGCTGCTTTCAGCAGAATAACATGTCATGTCACCAAGATCACATACACTCAGACTGGCTTCTTGAACATGACATTTGGTTCACTTTACTCAAATGGCCTCCAGTCACCAGATCTAAATCCAATAAAGCACCTTTGGGATGTGGTGGAATGGGAGCTTTGCATGTTGGTTGTGACAGCAGACAAATCTGTAGCACTGTGATGCTGTCATGACAATGTGGAAATAAGCCAAGTTTCTGGTTTGCCAAGGCAACTCATTGATCTTTTTGTTATCCTCCTTGTTGGGAACAGACACAGTCCATTTACACTGCTGATGTTACATTGAGGAGCATTAAGGATACTGCCCATGCTGCTTGCTGGCCCTCTTGCAGATGACTGTGCTTGTTCTGAAATTTGCTTAATTCAAAGATCATCAGAGGGTCATCCGCTCACCATATTTTCTGGGACGACTGCAAGATAAATGTCTTTTAAGTGCATCTATCCAAGTATTTTTCAGTTATTTTACAGTTATTTCAGTATAGTTCAGAGTTGCAGGGGGGCTGGACTCTATCCCAGCTGTTAAAGGAAGAGAGGTGCGGCACATTCTGGACAAGTCACCACTCTATCACAGGGCTAACATGGAGAGACTGGCAACCACTCACGTTCACATTGTTGCCTACGGCCAATTTAGAAACACCAATCTACCTAACATGCAAGCATTTGGATTGTGGGAAGAAGCCAGAGTAGTTAGAGTTAACCCACACAGGCTCAGAGAAAACATGCACACCCCAGGCTCAGCTGGACAATGTAGTCAAACCCAGAACATTGTTGCTGTGTGCTAACAACTGCAGCACTGTGCCTCCTGAAACTAAAGTAAAATAAAGCTTTATTTCAAGTTTGCAGGTGACCATTTCTAGATGATATGTATAAATGTAATGATATGTGAAAACAGCAATGTTATTATAATGTTAATATAAATATATGTAATTTAGCCAGTAAGCAATCAGGCATCATTAGTGTTCAAAACATCCTGGCATAGCATGTGTCCTTATTGTGACAGCCACGTGATAACAAATAAGCACTTGGGATGTGGAGTCTATTCTTTGCAGTCTCCTCCTGTGCGTTGCCGTAGGCCCTGTGTCTGCATCTGACAGGGAGGTCCTAAGTTTATGTGGCGTGGCACCAGGGTAGACACACGCCATTACTCCAAAGCCCCAGGTTCACGCATGAACATCACACACAGCCCTCATCCTGCCTCCCTCACTGATGGCCTCATGGCTTGCCAAAGAGAGGGGCTGTCCTGCTTTTCTAGCCTCATTGATTCTGGAGGGTCTTCATCAATTAAATCTGATAGACTTTCAACTCCAGTGAACCCAGCACATGAGCAATTCAGGAAAGCAAGAGGGTAACTCCAACTTGAGAAACTAACCAAACACTCTTTCACATGAATATACAGAGACACATTATTGCCAGTAAGAATATAGCAACCACTGGCAGGAGCAGGGACTACATTTGGTCTGACGAAGTAATCAGATGCTGCAAATAAAAAGCTTCCTTCACACTCGCAAATAGTATGAATTGTTCTTTAAAATGCTGACAGCTATTTTTTCAAATGAACTTCACTGCCTGGAGGCAATACAAGTTGGTATTCAGTTCACAGACTCTACCTCATTTGAGATCAAAGAGAATGCACAGATCATGTTTGCTTCTTTTCCACCTATTTGTTTTTGTGTCATGTTTCTCAGCATGTGTGTGCGTTTGCCAAATAAAAGTGACATGTTGGATTTGTGTTAACTAAGTTAGGATCTCATGTTTATGAAAAGCTGTGCTACCTCATAAAAGTTACAAATGCAATGTAGATTTTGATATTTCCCTTCAAGTAATTACCCTATACATATTTAATATTACTAATTAATATTAATTTACATGCTCAATTCATCACATTTATAATTATTTCATTATCAGTTGAAGCTCTATTGATTTTTAAGAAGACTGTGCTATGTAACACAAATATTGTGATTATTAGGTTAATAATCACTTACAGTTTCTTTTCATTATTTAATTCCTGAACAGGTTTAACTCCTGAATGGTGTACTGCATTAATACATTAATGATGTAATGTTAAAGTTGATGACTAATTAATGTTATTAAGTCACCACTGTGTCTGCTCATTTTGATAATTTGTGGTTTTTGTTAATTCTATTACAACAATTAATCCATCCATCCATCTGTAGGCTGGAGCCTATCCTAGCTGTCACTGGGCAAAAGGTGTGGTTCACCCAGGACAGGTTGATGGTGCATTTGTAATTTCCCCTGGAATTAATAAAGGATTCTGACTCTGATTCTGATAACCTAACAAGCATGGACTGTGGGAGGAAGCCAGAGTACTGTACCTGGAGAGAACCCATGCACGCATAGGAAGAACATGCAGGCTCCATGCAGGAGGACCACAACCGGCCAGTGGACTCAAACCCAGGGCCCCGCTATCACGATGAGGCAACAGTGCCAACTACTGCATCACTGTGCTGCCCCCAGTTGGGGCAGCAATTAATAATTTGTTTATAAATATTTAACAACCAATGATCGATGCTTTTTCTTAATGTCTTAAAATATAAGACAAGCACAATGCCAACAATCCATTGTAAAATCCAACAAAAAAGTATTCATTGTCACCCAAGTCTGTGACAGCTTTTTCCTCCAAGCCATAAAGCCCTACTGATTAAGAACACACAAATGAGATGCACTGTTGCTCTGGCTGACATGTTGTTTCATTATCATGAATATGGGCAATGTGGTTTATTTGGAGTCGCATACATCATCCTGCTGCTGTAAATACCCCCTAGTGCATCCAATGTATATTAATCTGCAGCTGAAAATTATGGTGGCCAAAAGAGCTAAACACACTGCAAGTAAAAACAAAAGGATTGCAAAAAAAAAAAAGAAAAGAAAAGGTGAGCCAGAATGGAGCGCATTTTGTTCATTATTTCAAACTTTTGAAGTTAATGTAATTGATTATTTGTCAGTATCAAGGAAATTATGGGAAATCAACTAAAATGAGTGGTTTTTATGCTACTAGTTGCACAGCATTGAGTTCTCTCATCCACTGTAAAAGAATGAACCACTGTAAAAGCAGTTTAATTCAAGTGATACTTGCTAAGATAACATTACCTTTCTTACACGCTTATTGTCACAGACATGCATGAAAGTATACAGCAAGGCATGTGCATTCTACGTATGTGGCTTCTAAAAAATGGCAGACAAAGGAGATCACAGTGGAGAAATGTAAGTTTCAGTCTCTCATCAGTCTTTTATTAGACTTTTCAGAAGAGGAGCTCTTCACTTTTCACATGAAGAAAATGTTTTACTGACTGAAGAAACAGACAACAAAATAAAACATTAACACAGAAATTTTGATCTCAGGTAGTAGATGATTCAATATATGTCAAAAGATCTAAAAACATGAAGTAAGTGAACAGAATACTAGAAAATGTTGCACACTTTAGTGCAACAGAGCTGAAACAAATAAAACACTAGTAAAATGAGACCAGTGTAAGTTTAAAATTATGGGAATTCTGAAACTCAATTTTGTGTTAATGAACCATAAATTTATGTCACTTCATTTATGCTTGATTGGCCCTTAAAAATCTAAATACATGCAATATGCAAAAGTTTGACTTGAATGAGTGAATGAATGAATAGAAATGGGGGGTTTTCTACAGTACTGTGCGTAAGCCTTTTTTGTGCTCCTTTAGATAATATCACTGTATTAATAAACATTCCTTGTGACTCTGTATCAAAGATAACCTGTACATGGTTCAACAATTTGGAATGTCGTCACTGACGTAGTGAACAGACACAAGGAGTGATGGGTTATTCATGTGTAAACAAACATGGCATGTTTGCCCAGGAGCAATCGTTTGGAAGAAATGTCATTCTGAATTGCAGCGACTGCAGATGACACATGCATTCTCCTGGCAGCGGCAGACCACAGCTACATTTTAGTGCACATATATTTAGAGTGATCTCTGTCATTCTGAAGTGCATGCAGGATAGTGCAGGGAGTGGTTATGTGGCCAAAACGAGGGAGGCAGGAGACTAAACCAGCATCCCACCAAAGCTATTTCTTGATGGTTTTGATTCACATGAAGAGGGCTGTTTGCCCCCGGTGAGCTGAGGCAGGAGAGAAGAGAGCTAGTGCAAGGCGATCAAAGAGCCATCGATTGGGTCTGATGCTTTTGGAGCCCAGCGGAATAGAGACTGCTTCTTCTCAAACCCTTGTACAATGCTGAAGATGAAGCCGCAGGTCTCCTGTGTGGTTTCCAAATTTTTGCATTTGGATTCAGAAACCTTCACAAGTTGAGCATTGTTTTTGTTGCACTTCTCATGTTGGTTTCCATGCTCCACATGCCTCATGCTCCCAAAATATTTTGACTGCACGTGTTATTACTTCTTTGACTGCACTGTTGAAACTTTGCCTTTTTTACCAACATTTGGAGAGCTGGCTCTGCCTTCAGACTTCAGTGCAGATGCACCTTTTTCTGTACTTACAGACTTAGAATGCGGAAGCAGAGTTTAACCAAAATTTTTTTGTTTGTCACAGTGGATCCAGGATGCTTTCAGGCATTACACTAAATCCTAACAATACATTAAAATTAATCTCATTCATCTGCAATGACATAATTTAAATTATGATGTGAAAAAACATGATTCCTCTCCCAAAAGTCCTTTTACTTATTATTATTATCATCAGTGTTGTTAATGAAAACTTCATGCAGGCGAGGTATTCTGTACCTCAGCAACTTGATGAAAGAGACTAGTAACGGCTGTTTATGTTTGGATCTTTGACGACGGTTTTTAACAACATCTTCCAGTTAACTGCATCTCAGTGAGTCCTTGACTTCACATCTTTGGTGGTGCAGACAGCTTTTGTTGCTACTTGTATGAAAACTGTAATAGTTTCTCCTCAATCATCTCTCAACCTGTCCAAACTGATTGACTGTTGAAGCCTCTCTTGGGAAACTTAAATTGTCATTCTGCAGCTTTTGAACATTGGCAACCCCACAGCAAAAAGAAGTCAACATTTTTTTTCTGTTGTGAATTTTTCTCTGCTGCTTGTTACATTTTTTGCATACAAATACTGCATTTAATACCAGTCTTAGCCTGTGAATGAGTGTTAAAGCAATTTATTAATATTACTGCCTAAATCTTCTCAGCTAATTAGTGTGGAAATGGAATCTCTTTTAATGTTCTTGCATTCACACTTTTCTTGAATGACTGTAAAATAATGTGCTGTATTTAAGTCATTACACTGCCTGTTTTCTTAAATACTTTATTTATATTACGAAGCAAACTTTACAACGTGTTGGTTGCAGTGTTTTGATAAATCCATTCTCTTTGATAAATTCATTCATTCAGACATCAGTGAAACTTTCAGCTGCAAAGTTTTCAAAGTAGTGACCTCAAAGCTTCTCCAAGTAATTTTATTAGAAATGATAAACAATGAAGAATTTGTTCTTTGTGGGGATTTTTTTCCTGCATTTTGTCAACCTTAATGTTAATCCTTTAATCTGAGTTATATCTTCTTTATTCAACATGACATCTTAATAGCACTTAGAGTAATCCTGAATCATCTGATAAGACTGTTCTGTAGCATATAGCCCTTTACAATGCTCTTCTGATTTCGACCAGTGATCTGCTTTTTGCATTCTTTGATAAAAATTAAATGCAGGGATGAAATAGTGTGACAGGAAAACACTGCCTCTCATACGTAGTTCGGAACACTTCAAATGGATAGATTTCTTATTACAGACAGAAGCAAATGTCTTAGGAAAAATATCCACACCTTGTTGACTAAAAGAGCTTGTTTTACTCCCGTGAGCATATCTTCATAGTCTCTTTGTTTTCAGTCCTCTATTTATAAGTCAATTTCAAAGCAGCTGGAGGTGACATGCACTATGCATGTTACAGTAAAACCTAAGTGTCTTTGAAATTGACAGAAATAGTAATACGCCAATACAGAAAAAAACAATGCTGTGTAGGCTACATTTTGCGCTTAACTGGGCCAGTCACAGGAGACATATCCTTGGACCTCATACTCCTACCACCACCCCCAACTAAAATGCATTAGTTTATATTTTTCCACTTTTGATTGCAAGCCATACCTCAATGGATATGAAAAAAAACTCAATGTGAAAATTTTTTTTAGACATGAGTAGAACTTTTCAAAGTGAATTTTAGTCCTTAAATGAACTTTTTCATAAAGTGTTAGCTTCATCAAATATTCTGTGTATAAAGTGGGCACACTGATCAAAATTAAAGCACACATAGAAGTAGTCGGCTCTTTTGTCAGATTTTAAAAATGCAGCTGAGATAGCTTTCAAGAGAATGGTTTGAAGTGTTCCTTATCATTGCGCATACGTTTATGTACATGCAGTGTTAGTCAAAGATTTGAATACTCTCGGTCATAGTGAAGTATTTTTTTTTTTTCATTATGTTCCACATTATTTTTACAGAAATAGTAAATCATCCCAAGAACAAAACATCAACCTAGTTCTTCAGTGACAGTAAGTTGAGCTTTCTTTGACATACTGATTCAGGAAATTATGTTGTCTGTGAAATGTGTGTGTTGGTGCTAACTTACTTTGCTACTAAATAATTGCTTGGGATGAATCATGAACAGCCCAATGAGAGGAAAAATAAACTACAAATTCACCTTTAAAAACAGTCAAAGAGGGTTCAGGATGATTAAAATTTTCATTTCCAAATTTCTCACTTCCAATCATCACTGTTGTTATGCTACAAATTTTACTTGTTCAGAACAAATTTTATAAAAATTTACATTTTTCCAAATTCCTTTATAGAGAATTCAGCACACTGGCTTAAATGTTCACTGTCTAAAATAGTCAAAAAATTTTTTTGTTTATTTGTGTGTTATTTTTTAATCAAGATAATGAGAAACATCCATTGCTTCAGATGTGACCAATCTTTTGACTGGTACTACATACATTTTCATGATATTTAAAGTTAGGAGGATTTGACTTTTTGTGTCTCTACACTTTATTACATCTGATGACTTAAACAACTATAATTGTCATGTAAATCTAAAGCAGTACCCTGTATGATTAAACATTTACATTTACACAAATATTTACATATATGCTCATCCTGCATCTTTATTAATGATGATTTAGAATATTTTCCTTCTATGTTTCATAACTTATTTGTACATACAATAACCATGTGCCGTAGATGTAAGAAAATGCCAGGTTTTGATGCTCAGAATGTATTTTTTCTTTATTGTATTTTAGAACAATTATCAAACTAGTAAACTGCAGTAAAGTTTATTAAAAAGACATTAACAGAATGGAAATGGAAACATTATGGAAAATCAAGATTACAGAAAATAAACAACAAATTAGATAATTTGTTCAATGATAAATACTTCCAGCTCATATACAGTAGTATATCATTGATACAGGATAGGCAGTACCTCGGGTAATCTATGTGACTTCAAAGCTAAAAACATGAACTGTGAATGGGGGAACATTCTGTGTCTGTCAAGTGTCTTTTCTGCTGTCACTGTGCATGTAGGGGCATGGGTATCCTGCCAGCAAACAAGACTTCTAATGAAAGTGTAAAGTAGTAAGCTGTCAATTGCATTGCCTTGTTCTTTCTGGTGTGAAGGAGAAACAAGGCACACAGTTATACAAATGCAAATACACTCAGTAACATTTTGGATATAGGACATATAAACACTAGGGGAAAGAAAATATAGCAGTTTGTTTCTGATCAGCTTTGAGGGCAGCAGCAACATCATGCAGTCTTGCAGCAAGCAACAATCTGAAGATATGCAGAAGCAGATGCTCCACCAGTAACACTTTTTACCAGTCACCAATATGAGCAAATGACAGCGCAATTAGCATTGTCTAAAATCAATCACTTCTTCAGTCATTTGCTAAGCTCTGTAGATTGAATCCACAATAGTTTTCTCAGCAATGAGCAGCAAATTGTGATTTTGCACAGTTAATAGTTATCATTTTTTATCTTGTTATACAGTTATTCAACTCTAATACTCACATTTATTAAGTGTGGTGCGTTGCACTGTGGGCTCATTGAATGCATTTTTACATATAGACACTAGACACGTAATTCCAGTTTTTTTTCTTGGGATACATTTCTCAAAATATAGCAAAACAGTAAGTGAATTCATCAAAACAGCTCACTTTTTTTCTCTCAGAAGTTAATATTTAAGACAATGGACATGTCCTGGCCCATCAGAATGACAAGTCATTTTGTTGCTGATTATAAACAGGTTGAAAGGAGATATATCAATATCATTTTTTCACTATAATTGTTTTACCCTGAATTGGATAAGCAGAAGAAGGGGGATGTTTCTGATGCACACTATGACTAAGCTTTTCATGACAGCAAGTGAAAAGCAGAAAGCACACACAGAGGCACAAGCGCTGCACCATTTCTGTGTGCCATATATAATATTTAACAGTACAAAGTTGCACATTACTGCATGTGGGGGACTTCAAGTGATTGGACTGGATTCACTTTTATGTATGTGCTGTTTTACAGCACTGCATAGCACAAAGGAACAAACGCATCACACCAGATGCCTGCTGAGGCTTAGAAAGACATTCCAAAGGGTTCTTTCTATGCTACATTTCATCACAAAATATCTGTTGCTGTGTGGACGTGAATCTGTGGCCCGACAGACAGGAATGTCAGGAGATGGATAAACACCTCAACAGTGTCAGTGTTTGTCTTTTAGTAGGAGTGCAAGTATGTGAATTTATAGCGCCCTAAAATTATTGCTGTAGGGGTGAGAGGGTTTTCGGTCACAACAAAGGACAGCAAAGAAAAGTGAGTCAGTACTTCCAGTGCTTTAAACAAAGTCCATTTTGAACAATATCTTTATACAGACTTAAAATCTTTGACTGCTCAAATAGATTCTGCAGTTTCTGCCTCTGTGACCACGACTTCTTCTGGTTGTCGTATTTAAGTTTCATTAGATATGACATTAGTGTAATCTGACAACAGTTCAAGAATCTAAGAAAATATTTAACTAGGGATTCAAAGCCTCTACTGAGATTTGCAAGCAATTTAAAGTTTGGGGCAGGGGGTATCAATGAGATATTGTATCACCTCTGAGTCAGTTTACCTTCTCATCATTTAAGGGAAAGAAAAATGAAAATTAACTTTAAATTACCTGATTAAATAGAAAGGAACACCATACCCAAGGAATATATTAGGTGAGACACATTTTGATGGTATTTAATTTTGCATTCTTGGGCAGATGTTTGTCACATTGATCATCCTAGCTTGATGATACAGGTATTGACTCTGTTGAGAGAAAGATATTATCTCTTCATAAAACTACTGCTAGTTATTGCATTTCCTTTATCTGTTTAATCTTAAAATGCCATTTGCTTTTGCATAAGCAAAGATAAATTTAAGCACACTGGGTGCATACTGTGTTCAAAGCTAACACAAACCAGGACCATGTTTTTCTTCATAATATATAAAGCAAACAAAGAAAAGCAATGGTAGAAGAAACGTGGTTGGAAAAAATTTGCATATTGCATACCTCATTGCTATTTGGTATCATGCCGTGAAATAAAGAACTTGCTTTGACAAAAACAATTAATGTGTAAAATGTCTGAAATTACAAAACCATAAACATATCCATGTTTTTTCTATGTTCCTATCAAAAAAAAAAAATCCCTTGCAAAAAATTATAGTCTACACTACATGGCAGGAATGCCTCATCCCATTGCATCAAGCATGTATTCAGTTTAAGACTCAAAGGCAGGAGCAGTGGGATGTTGTCAAATTGCCACATAACCTCTTAGAGGGTACAAAGCATGTGGTAACAGTGTCAGTTCAGAAAACACTCATGGAAGCAATTTTTTTTGAAGCATTGTTAGCGCTGACAAATGACCAGTCCTGTTACAAGAGCTTGTCAGAAACTATAAAACAAGGCTACTAAGTACTCCCAGTCTTTAGGTGATGACTTTGTCATATTTTTCTTTGTATTAATGTTTAATTAATGATATATAAATAATAATATAAATGATGTGAAGAGGTAGAAGGAATGAAAATTTCTTAGAGCTCAGACAAAAAGGAAAAGGGAAAAGGGGGCATTGGAGGCAAACAGTGTCACACTGTTAGAATTTACACTACTGTTCAAATAAGATTTATTATTTATTCTTCCTTTAATGTCAAAGCACAATTCAATATAAAAAGAGAGCTCATTTCTGACTAGTGTGACTTCACTGGCATATCTTATTCATTGAAAGACCTTTAGTTTTGCTTTGTTTTCAGGTCCTCTTCAATGAGAACACAACTTGTTTTTACTAGTGGGTCACTTGGGCTTTTAATACAAAAAGATTTTTGTAATGTACAGTGCTTAAGGGAATTATAGCATGTGCTCTTTATACCATGCACATCACTAAATGCACTGCATAGTATCTTTTCTTTCACCAGGCATTGATGTGTGTTTTGTTTGAAAGTGCATGAATTAAGTATTTGCCCATTTTCAATGTTACAACACCAAAATAAAACCACCAAAGTTTCCAGCAGAGTCCAGACTGAGTTACTCAGTCAAACGGGGAGATCACACACAACTGGAATTATTTAGATAATAGAAATGATAACATCTGTAGTCTGTAAATCAGTGATTGTTGTCTTATTGGATGCAAGTGAACATAAAACAAGGGGGGCAAACCAAACCAAAATATGTATGGTGAGAGTGACAGAAAGCAAAACAGAAAGAGGACTTAGCATAAATAACTTAGGTCCAGCCTGCACTGGAAAAGTCACAGTTAAGATGGCCCATACCTACTTGCAGGAAAGAGCACGACAGCAGTAAGAGCAGTGGCCTTGTTAGAGTCTGTTATATAATACATCAATTAAAAGCATTACTAATGAGCTATGCCATGAAGATATGGGAAAGAGTTGTCAAAGCTAGGTTAAGAAGAGAGGTGATGATCAGTGAGCAGCATTATGGCTATGAAGGTGGTGCAGGACATGTATGAGGACAGCGAAACAGTGGTGAGGTGTGCAGTTGGCGTGACAGATGGGTTCAAGGTGGGAGTGGGATTACATCAGGGATCAGCTCTGAGCCCCTTCTTGTTTGCAATGGTGATGGACAGATTGACAGATGAGGTCAGGCAGGAGTTTCCATGGACTATGATGTTTGCAGATGACACTGTGATCTGTAGTGAGAGTAGGGAGGAGGTGGAGGAGAGCCTTGAGAGGTGGAGGTATGCACTGGAGAGAAGAGGAATGAAAGTCCGTAGAAACAAGACAGAGTACATGTGCGTAAATGAGAGGGGGGAAGGTGGAATAGTGAAGATGCAAGGAGTAGGAGTAATGAAGGTGGATGAGTTTAAATACCTGGGATCAGCCATGCAAAGCAACGGACAGAGCACAAGAAGAGAGTGCAGGCAGGGTGGAGTGGGTAGG
>VUQH01055110.1:14807-25450 GCA_015106775.1 Etroplus canarensis | reverse complement strand
TATATATACTGTAATAGAAAAGGAAATTTAAAATATCAGCAACAATAACCTTAGACAATTCATAAAACAAATAAAATGCAAGTCGCCACTACCAAAACCCTGAACCTTTTCCTGATTTATGTTTGGCTGCTCTCAGCTTCAGGGTTGTCACTTTGTACTCCTGCTACATTTGGATCTTTCTCTTAGCTCATCTGGCCGAAGGACCGATGAGGTAATGTCATAGCTAGGCGTCACCCATCCTTCTGTCTGTCTGTTCATCTGTTTATCCATCAACAATTCACAAGAATCACTTCTCCTCCTCAAGTATTGGTCAGATTTTAATGACACTTGCACACAGTAATTGACTAAACCTAACCTAACCCTAAACCAAACCGTGCTCAAAGTCAAGGTCGTGTTTTTCATTTTATGGGCTCTTTTCCATTTTCACAACAATCACTATTCCTGCTATTGTTCAATAGTATAGTTAATTCTGTCCATGTAGTCATAATTCTTTTATTTGGTGGTGCACTAGATTCATTTGTCTTGGATATAACTGTTTGCTAGTCTCCTTGACTTTTCGCTAGACTTTAACTCTCATTTTGTGTAATACAGCCAACCAATAACAAGAAAACTTTCTAACCCCTTAAAACGTCTTTCTGTACTTCATACATCACATGACCTGTGTATTATGTTGGTTGTGAGCTGGATAAGCTACGACATCATCAATGCTCTGATTACCACTTGCAGTTGTACGCCTACAATGCATGTGGGGTCATCCCGACTGTATCAAAAAGATGACCATCGGCCTGAATTTCATTTTGGGAGAGAGGAAGAAGTTACAGGAAGACATATTTGGTGACTAGATAGGATGGTGAATGTTAATTGTGTTAATGACACCAAAAAATTGAGCATCATGCCACACATCACAGTTCAGGTCATGCCGGTCAAGATGCATCAAGATGTTACAGTAGAACTCCACGTTTGAAACGCGTGATAGTCTGAACTTAGCAGATAAATTAGTGAGGCACAATTTTATGAATATGGAAGGAAATAATACAAAAAGTTTGCTTCCACTCCAGATCTAGTGTGCTGTCTTCAAGCTTGGACACTGTGATCCTTTACATCAACCTCCAGACAGTTTGACACAGTAGTTGATGTTTGTTTTCTGTGACAGTCTGAGATCCATGGACCAAGGGAATTTGGCAAAGAGTTTATACTGGATGCCCTTCCTGATTCAACCCTCCCATGTGCCTCCACTTGGTTTCAAACCAGGGATCTAAGCTACAGAGACATGGGAAGTTTAAACTGGGAAAGTTTTCTGGTATTTATGAGCATGAGATATGGAATTTTTTAATACCTCTGCTAAGAATATGTCATAAATGTTAATATAATGTATAAAATAATGAGTGAATAATGGAAGACAATTACAGTGTAAAATATCCATTGTTTCCAGCTGAACTTCCATCACAGTGCACATGAATGTCGGTGGAGTACAGAAACCAAATCCTTGTCACAGATAGCTACACTGATTTGTTTTATAGCACGATTCTGATTTTCTGATATTTCTGAGGGGTTTTGTGCAATACCAAAAACAGACGGATACATATTTTTATATGATTTCTCAGCACCTTCAGAATTATGATGGGTGCTGGAGGTCCACAGGCTCCTGTGATGCTTTAAAGATCTAAACATTCCATTTCTGGTCATTTGGAGAAGCTGTTGGTGGAGCTAAATGACATGAAACAAACAAAACATAACAAACAAAATGAACTGGCCTCACTGATTCCTGTGTTCTCTTATAGGAGTGGTATTTTCTCTTATGTGTGTATACATTTAGCTAAATTTGTACTATATGAGAAATTGTCTATCAGTGGTGACTTTTCCAAATTATAGTAGTACTGGTTTATTTTGATACCAAAAGGAATGATTATTCTAAGGCAGTTTCATTTCTCTCTCTTTTTAAAATGAAAATCATTTATTCAGGTTTGAAAGTGAAGATAATTATATCCTCAAAGTGCCCTGCTGAATAGAAAAATTGATGTATCATGTTTGTAGGTGGCTCAATGGCCAACAGTCTTCATTTCCAGGCCTTGAAATTTTCTTTGTGCGTCTGTGTAGTATTTGTGTGTCTGATAAAGCAGTGAACGCAGGTGGGAAGATGGTTCAAATGAAGCAGAACAGAGCAAGTTGCTGGTATTTTTGGTAGAAAATGAACCTTCAGCTTTTCACTGACAATAGGTGTTTTGAAATCAGAAAATATTAACCTGGTGACATTGCGGTGGATTTATGAAAAAAGGCAAACTAAATATTTTGAGAGAATTCTCATGGATTTTTTTCTTCTCTCCATAAATTACTGTTTATGATCCCTATCATACTTTTTCCCTAGCAGCTTTCTACTAGCTTCTTTCATCCTTTGTACAAAATATGTGTCCTGCTGAAGGCAGTAGGGCACATACACATTGATACACTGACATTCATGCAAAAGTAAAGGGCCATTGATAGCCTACTGTTTTTACCTTTTATTAAATAATGTGCAAATGACACCAAGCTGCTACAGGGAAACCACATTCAATAACACATGCACATCAGACCAATTACATTTATGTGAGAGATGTTGGATCAAAGTGGTTGTATGTCCATTCCTCTTTCCCTACTTTCTTTTTACTAGAAGTAGCATTTCATGTTTTAGGCCTGACAATGATTTGATTTCCTAAAGAAGCCTCTTTCCATTTGTTGAAAATTTGACTTGTGAGTCAGTGTGATTAACAAAGCAGTGATATCAGTATCTTAAAGAGCTAAGTGAATTCGTGAATAACTTTAGACTGATGAGCTAATGCCGTGGTGAAGCAGCCATAAGCCACAAGATTTGCTACTTAGAGTATTGATCATGTTTTGGGGGGCAGCGGTGGCTTTGTCTGTCAGTGGACTTGTTTAGGAACCAGAGGGCTGCTGAAGGTCACTGTGAAGGTTGTAGGTCAATGGAGTTAAAAGCCAGTTTTCAAGATCCACTAGACTCAGATATGTGGAGGTGTACTGGAAAACCTCAACCCCTCATGTGGGACCATCAGAGTATGTGTTGTTCTTCATTTTAGTGAATTTTCACAAGAATCATTACTCCTAGTGGAGATTTGGATAGTTTTTGGTGCAACTTACACACAGTAGGTCTTGCACCTGTTGCGCATTGTGCACGTCTTTCAACTTGCACCTAATGTGTCTTCACCCAGAGCGGTCTGAAGGTAAAAGCCAAGGTCACGTTTCCATTTCACAAGAAGCACTACTACTGTGGGTACTGGTCTGGACTGTAATGTTCATAAAATGAGTGGTTTTGTGTGTCCCTCTGCCATCCCTACACAAATCCCATCTTTAGGTTTATTGATGGCATAATAATGTCTTAACCCTTACATACTATTCATGTTTCATGCCTTCACAGTATGGTCCATGTTACTTTTGACCTGGGCAAAGCTTTCCTTTCAAATAAGTGTCTGCACTGAATTTTGAACTGCAGTTCTAATTGGAATTTATAAATAGCCTATCTGAATTTTTATAAAAATCTACTTTCATACAATAGTGTGCTCTGTGGTACCTAACAGATAAAAAAAAACATAACAGCCATAATGATTTAAATCTACTTTAAATGTACTTTTTTACTGAATGAGAAAATGGCAAGAACAGTTGGAACTGTTGGGATTCAATATATAACCACATATAACCATTACACGCATTACTGTACATGCTGTCTTGTATATCATAAAAAATCCCCATAACTGCTGTCTATAATTATTAATATTAATTCAACATTAATAACACTTACAACACAAAACATGTTTTTTTCCTGCTCTGAAATCCTGTCCTTGTAGCAGTGTCAAGGTCCCTCTTGAATTTTGTCTTCACCGTCACATTAAAAAATATACACAGGCATGGTATGGACAGTTTTAAGTTTTTCTAAAACCATCATTTTCCGTTTTTTGGGCCGCATTGGTGGGGCTAAAATCCATCTCGAGAGATTCAGGTCAAATTCAATTTAAAAAAATTGTAGCACATGTATGTTATAAAGCCTTAAAATATTCTCATTTTTTAGGCACTCTTAGTCACTTTAGGAAGACTTCCTGAAATGTCAAGCTAAGAGAATGACGTTTAAGGTACTTTTAACCCTCTGGAGTCGACAAAAGCACCAGCGCGTCCAAATCAAATGACTAAATTTAAGATGCCGTAGCTGTAAGATGCAGCCTCACTCCGTTTCAACCTGTGTTGAAAGTGATGATGGGGGAAAGAGTCTCTAACTGGACGGGTGGTGTCCTCCATGGCTGGAACCTGCTGGGGCAGTGTCAACATCCTCCTCTGTTGTCCTCACTCTCTAGCTCCACCTCTCCCTCAGTCTCTCCCTCATTTCAGCTTCTCTCTCATTTTCATTCAAAGTTATAAAAATCCTTCTCGGATTGTGACAGTGAGGTTGTGCTAAAAAAAAAAAAAAATGACACTACAGGGGAAATTGAACAGTTTGAAAGGTTTAATATGAAGGTAAAATTAAAAGTACTCAGAAAATTATACTGTGGACTTCAGAGGGTTAATGCTGTCAAAACAGGTCAAACTTAATCCAAATAGTATGTACGGGTTAAAAACTAGGGCTGTTGTCCTGGATATGGCTGTTTGAGAGCCTACTTGACTTCTCAGTGGATATTAATTCCCATTAGTTTGCATAATACAGCCAACCAATGAGGGGAAAACATCAATTTCTTACTGTACTTCACACATTAAAATAACCTGTGAATTCTGATCATCATGAACCTGATGAGCTACTACGTCAATGATTTTCTGTTTTTTTTTTTCCTTTTAACAAGTTTCTAGAAACCAGCAACAAATCAACAAAGGGTTATTAAGTTTCTTAACTGCTTCCATGATCTTTAAGATTTAACTCTCACTGCAGTGATGAAAGTTTCTGGACCTTGGCTTCTGACTTCCCTCCCTGCTAGTCTTTGATAATATAACGCGTGTGTGTACTCAACTGCTCTCTTGTATTATCTCCAAAGGGTCACCACAGTGGATTACTCCACATTGGTAATTTGGCAGAGGTTTTACATCTGACGCCTCTCCTGACACAACCCCCCATTGTGAGAGAGGCTTGTATCCCCACCTGGAATCGAACCAGGGACCTTTCACTTTTAAGGCTAATGTGGCTGCAAAATTGTAAATGCACAAACTGTACATATGGTGAGTTACTTGAAAACATCGCACACTTTTACTTATTTGTTGTTTTCTGTATTTTTTGGCCACTCAGTGTAAATTAACCCAACATTTTTTCCAAGTTAAAATAGTTTTACGCCATTGGATCAATACGGTGCATGTGTGGGAGTTTGGAAGCCTTGCACGGCAGTGGATGCCAGTGTGCGCGACTGAATACACCTTAGACTCAGCAGAACATGTGACGACTGTCGCATGCTGTTTCAAATGCCTTGATGTGAATCCCAGCCTGCCTGGGCTGCTTGACCAAGTATGGAAGTTTTTCACCTTTGAAATTCTCAAAAATGGATGCACACATCAAAACGTGTGCCCCTCATGCAGTCCTCTGTATGATTCAAACCTCTAACTTGTTTCCCACACAATTAGAATTAAAAAAAAAAAAAAAATCAGTTTAAATCAGTTTCATGATACACACGTTAGGGACTACTCTCCAAGTTGGAAATGCAATCAGTGCTGTGTAGGTGGATTTAAAAATGTGGTCTTCCAGCAACAGAAAAATTACCATAAAAATGACAGGTTTGGATAACTTACAGAAAAGAGACAACTCTTACACTGATATTTTCCTTCATTGAAAATTCCTCTTCATGCTCTGCATAACTGCTCCTTACATCACTTACCGCTAGCTGATTATGACAGAATGACGAATCCTAATAACAAGGGCACAATGTCAGACTACATAATGAAGGGAAAACAAAATGGCAAAACAGTAAGAATCTTATTTCTTGCTGTGATTTATACTTGTTTTTTTTCTTGCTTTCCATAGTACAGTATGGTAAATCAGTAGTATGATAGGAGAGGGAAAAACGTACCCTCCTCATTCTGGGTTGCCTTGCATCCTCCTTTTCTTGCAACATCTGGATGTGCAGCTCAGTTTTGGACCAGATCTACCTTTGCATGGATGTTCTTTCACCCTTGTTTGTCTTAATATTAGTCATGTTCAGAGTCAGCTAAGTGGGGGGGATGGGGTCATGTTTCTTTCTCTGCAAATTTACCAAGAACTGGTTAAAGCTCAGACAAAGGTGTTGCTTATCCTACAAACATGTGAAAAGGAAAGGTCTCTCAGGGCTCTATGCAGTCATGTGAAAAACTAAGTGCACCCACGTGATACAGTAACTTCTTCAACCACATTTATTGGCATTAATTGGAAGTAATCAATATTGTACAGCTTTAAGAGTTTCTTACATCACTGTGAAGGGATTTTGGCCCACTCTTCTTTACAACAGGGCCTCAGCTCATTAAGATTGTTGGTATTTATTTATGCACAGCTATCTTAAGGTCACACCTTAGCATTCTGAGGTCTGAAATGTGGGTCATTGCCACACCCTGATTCTTTTTTTTCTGTTGCAGATTTTAAGGTTGTACGTAGTTTTTCACAGGACAGTACATGTTGATTTGTGGGCTGCTCAAAGCGTGTCTGGTGGTACTATATATCATATAAGATAGTTACGAGACCTTGTTATATTGTAATGGACTTATTGTAGCATGGATGTCCACTCATATTGATTTTTTAAAATCCTTTTTGAGCATTTGTGAAGAGTACATACTATGGGTCGACGTGATTTACTGTATAGGTGGAATGAAGACATGAAAGCAAAAGGTTATCCATTGGCTCCTCTGAAGTCAAGACTAAGTCAAAAACAAAGGTTGAATGGTCCATCTCTTCTGACTCTAGAATTGTAAGGACTCCGCATAATCCTCACATTCAGACAAAATGAGACTATGATAACATGCTTTGATGTAAAAACATTCAAACATCCCTTTACGATGGAGCATAGGACTTGGTTACATCAAAAGAGGTTGCTTTTGACAAAACCCTCAGGAGTCTCAAGTAGGCGTACAGTGGACTTTTGAAGCTATGGTTGCTGTCAGCCTCCTTCACCCAGAATTGGCCTCTGAGAGGCACTACACTCCTTTCTTTTAGGGAAGCTGTCTGAAACCCCTCGCTGCCTGCTCTCTGCTCAGGCAAAGTTGTCATTCTTCATTACTCCCAAAGTAAACTTCCTAGAGAACACCTGCTCTTAGACAAACGCAGCTGAGCTGAGTTTTCCTGTCTTCATTTTGATAAAATAACTTGTGACTGTTTCTCCCTCATTTTTCGCTAAAACATGTCAGTTAAGAACAAGCTGAACATCATCAAGAAAAAATGAGTGGGGGGGGGCATAATGAAACATGTCCCCAGAGGAAACGGAATGTTCTTTTGAAATAAAGTGAGCTATGTGGCTTCATAAATGCAAATTTCAGCCCAGCACGAGGCAGTACATCAAACTCTTAAATTATCTAATCGTCTGTCGGTGTAACATGG
Source organism: Etroplus canarensis (assembly GCA_015106775.1). Lineage (NCBI taxonomy): Eukaryota > Metazoa > Chordata > Actinopteri > Cichliformes > Cichlidae > Etroplus > Etroplus canarensis. Next base: position 17,931 of record VUQH01055110.1, on the reverse strand, counting down.
AGACCTACATCTTGTGCTTATCTACCACATCTCGCCTATTAAATAGTGTGATTAATTGCCTTCTCACACCGATGTGCCAGCCTCTGAGTCAGATGAAGGCCACAGATTGGACAAACACTAGAAGAGGATAGATGAGAATGTTAATGAGCAGCCAGCCTTGCTATGTACCTACTGATGAGGGGAATAAAAATGAGATGATGACTAGTAAAAATAAAGAAAACATCACCCAAGCAGCAATGCACACATTAAGCTGTGGTTTTGCAATTAAGTGCCCCGGTGGAGATGCTGCACTGAGACAAGATCATGCTTAATTCAGTGCATGTGTAGAGTTATTTTCCCCCTAAATTAAAAGAATGCCGCTTTCCTCTCACTTCCCTTATATCCCCACTGCATCTGTAGCATTTCCTTCTGCTTCATGTTAATATTTCTTTTGACAGCTCCTTAAGTTCCTCACTTCCAAGACACTTTTTAGTACACACAAGACTTCCATCATAATGTGGGGCTCCGGCTCAAGATTCTGTTTCAGCTTTCTTTGTCTGCATTTGTTCTTGCCTGGCGTGCAATGATAAGTTATGCGATATGATTTACATGAATAAACAGAGCTACAGAGCTGGTGTGAAATGACCTGTCTGTAGGCTGTAGGTGACATAGTCTGCTGTGAGGGATGCAGGAAGGTCAAAGGGCACTGGATATCAAGTGATTAACGCTAGCACTGCCAAGGGGGGTTGTTTTGACTTATGGACATTTTAAAATCCTGTGTTCTGTTAAAATAAAATGCCATCATCTTTGAGTTCAGGATTTTTTCCTAAAATGGGTTTATTTACCCATCATATTTTGAATTTTGGAGAATTTGGGATAAAAAGGAAACATAACAAGGATTTATATCCAGAGTGGCCTCATAGATGGCATGGCACTCATGGTTACCTAGCAACGTGAACTGTTTACACACATTTTGATATGGAAGTTGCTGTATCAAGAGCCAAAGCTAGTGATAAAGAATATTGAGTATACCGATGACCTTTGACATCCTGTTTTTCCTAGTTATAATTGCTGTCTGTGCCGAGCTAAAGGGGAACTATAGCTGACTGACTCACTCTGGAGTGTGAGAAACTAATCCCAGCAAGAAAGGAGGAAAATTCAGGGCAGAGTAGCCAAATCAGATGGGTTTAAGGCCAGACCAGAGCAAACAGAGGATGAAAGAGAGCTTCTCTGCAGGTCCGTTTAAAGAGAAGACCCAACTTTCACAGTTCTCCTTTTACAATATTTGATTTATTAAAAAGTGTTTCTTCGTTTGTTGCAGTGTTTGAATCTAATCTAGCAAGTGCTGATCTTTAATACCTTCTTTAGTTTGAAAGTTTATTATTCAAAATTAATTTTTAACTTTTCAAAAATATTCTCTCTCTAAAATAATTAAATCACAAACACACACACACACACACACACACACACACACACACACACACACACACAAGAGCAGTTTGAGACTGCATACCTCCACTAAAGCACAACAGCAATATCTGGTAATGTGGAGGAAGCCTGCAAAAAAAATTCCAATTTCAAAATTTAATCACCTCTACCTTGGGCCAAATTATAGACTGGAGTTGGGGCTTTGCATAATCTTGCTATCACACACACACACACACACACACACGAATAGACAAACAAAGATGGCAATAGCTAGTGGCTATCCTGGCAAATGCTGTTCCTCTTTTGCACTCCACTTGGACTGTTTACCTGTATGCAATCAACGCCTGTTCAAACATGACTGATCAGTAGCATTCAAGCTACAAGCACATTGCAAGTGGAAATTCCAGTTAAAAAAAAAAAAAAATATATATATATATATATATATTTGGAATCTGTTTATAGAGATCAGATTGGTAACTCTCCGTTTGGTGACTTTACTGTAAACTGCTTGGGTGTTTCAACGGTTGAATTATGACAAAAGAAAGAAAAAATTCTGTTCCTATAAGCCCTATACTCCTATAATAGACTGACAGTTGGTCTAAAATGTAACCTACCTCTCCAAATAAATAAATGAAGCAGGAAATGGCACAGACTTCCTATATGATAAGCAGGTACAAATGCTCATGAAAGCTCAAGAGGGACTTGAAGTCTTATATTCTGATCAGCTTGGTATCGGTCCCTCGCTTTCTTCAGTACATATGTCCTTGTTCTACACTAAAAAACCTATGTTTTGCTCAAAGCACCCTGCTGGTAGGACAATTATGCTAATGGCATAATGACCCTTTCAAACTAAGTGCAACTGTCAAAAACCATCTTTTTGCCACCATTATCCGCTTCCTATGTCACTATTCCCATTCTTCACCTCTGTCCTTATTATACTGTGTTTTGCATAGCTGCCATTTCATTCATAGGTTTTTACTGTGTGGCAAAAATTGAACAAGGTAGTTTATTTCTTGCTCGAGGACTCATGCTGTTGACCAGATGCCACCTCAGTACAGCTAAAACCTCACAAACCTGCACTGTGATCTCCACAATGTCACTTTAAGTCTGTAACTCCCCTCCGATTATTGTGTTCTGCATAGAGGTGCTACCTCTATGCAGTGATATTCAGGAACCAGCTGACACTGCCCCACTCCAAGCTTATTAAAATGCTTCCACAGGTTAGACCATTAACTTCCCCTGCTCATCCCATGGTGTTCACTTCCTCAAATTCCCTCCAGTGCTTTTTTTGCTCACCCCATCAATCCTTCCCTCCAACCTTCTTTATTCATCCCCTCTCGCATACCCTCCCATATTAACCCTATAGAACCTCAAGAATGACTGAGGAGCTCCTGCAGAGCTCTTTTCTTTCCACACACAAGTCAGTACTGTTGATTCCCTCCAAGGCTTTCATCTCTTATTCCGCCTCTTTTCTTCAACCTGCATCCTCTTATTCATCCCCTTCCCATCTCGCTCCCTTTTGTTTCTAGATTTGCATATCCCAAGCGTTTTGCCTTTTTTTTATAGATGTGCTCATTTTTTCCCGATACTTCTCTGCGTGTCCGCCTTTTTTCTTTCTGTCTCCTTTCACCTGTTCATGTTCCAAGAAAGCATCCATCCTGCCACTTTTCTTCCTTTCTTCCACTCCCTGTTTTTTTTTTTTTTTTTGTTTTCTACT